>CAJDSM010001665.1:0-21991 GCA_903981925.1 Ostrea lurida
CGGGACACTCTCATCTTATCGACTTCCTGGGTTTTTCATCCAATGGGTTCCTTTTTTTTTTTTTTTTTTTTTTTTTTTTTCTTTTTTTTGTTTCAAAGTTTCCTTTGGTTTACTTCTTGTGTTAGCTCTTAGTTATAAAGCTGGAAGTTAAATTTCTCCTCATTGTAACCAGTATTGTTGGAAGTTCAGTCATCTCATACACAGGCAAGTTCCCCTCTTTATTGCTCTGCAGATTTGTATGTTTTGTCCCAGTGTCATTTCCATTCTGACGAGTAATTTCTCTGAGGAATTCTTGGTGCAATTTTTTTCATGATTGCTGAGTACAACTACTAATTAAAATGCCTGAATAGTCTCAGGGTATGACAAGGGATCTAGACTACCATGTATGTCTCAATGTTCGTGGATATAAACTCTCGTGTTTGGAATATTTCTTTGGAGTTGGAAGGATCCATTCAAGCTTTTGCATTATGCATTCGTTATTTTGTGGGTTTGTCCGATATCCTCTGGATAAAAACATCAAGGCTTGTCTTATAATTTGTATTTGTCAATGTAATCCAGAAATAAATCTGAAGTGCCTCCCCACAGGAGTAATATCTAATGTAGCTAAATTTCTCGACAACCAAACAGGCTGTTGTTGTTATGGGATACTAGTTTCATAACAGTCCCAAAGTATTGCCATTCAAGTAAATTGCCAGGAATACAGGTAAGTTTCAAGGTTTTGGCAGTTTTATGATTTTGAATCCTACGTTTTCCTAAAACTAATCTGAGAAGAGTCATTGTAGGGAATAAACTTGCGGTGCGTTTACATTCAAATTCAAAGGTGAAGAAGTTTGAACGGTTTCATAATTGCTTAGCAGAGAAGCAGCATTGATTTTTGCTTGGCAGGGTATGCTTTTGAAGTTCCTGTAACTTTATCCTTAAATCTAACATATACTCATCTTGATTCCTCAATTTCATTTGTATCTCTTTCTTCATTGGTTAATCCCACTCTAGATATTCTGTTGTTGATTTTCTCCAATAGATTCTGTTTCTCTTTGTAGTACATTCACCATTGCAGCTTTTTGGAATTTTCATCTTCTTGTTTCAGGAATTCTCTTAAAAAGTCTGTGTAATAAGCACCACGGTGAACCGGAACGTATTGCCTTTCAGTTATTGTAACATCCATTTCTCTTTGGTTATCCTATACCAATGGTCACGGCACCCAATGTCTAGAATGTTGGGGTTAGATACCGGAAGTTGCCTTCTGATCATGTACAGTGTTTATTTTGAACTCTTGATGAAGTAAAACTGTGTAAATGCAATCACATGGACGTCGTTGGTTAACGTTTATGACGTCATTACTATTATGACGTTTTCATAGTTACGGCATCTTATACATAAAAATAAGCGTGTATAGATCTCTATGATTTACAAGTAAGAATAAGTAAAGTGGTCCAACTTTCACGACATATATAGGATGTGTTCTATCAACTAACAAGTTTATAATATATATATATATACTTAGCAGCGCTGAATACCCGACCTGAACCTCTGAACAAGATTCATGCAATTGGACATCATAATCATGAATGGAAATAGAGAAGATTTTTTTTTTTGAAAAATGTTACCCTTATTTAGCATATTTGGCTTTCAATTTCCATGATGGCCGAAGTTAGAACTTAAATTTCCAGATGATGTTTATGACGGAACTACATGCCTTTGAATGTCAACGACATCGTTCATCGACAGGGAAACATGCACCCCCATAATTAAGCATATTCAGTGAATTGGAGGCCGTTAGTCAGTATGGAGGCTTGATTCGCTTTAAAAAAGAAGGCTAGTATTATCTTGCCATAATACGTCAACCGCATATATAGTTGACCGATTATAATATATATTACCACTTAGACTTTATTGGAACTATCGAATGGTGACAGTCACTCCACTCCTGACGTACGCTTAAAAGAGTTTATTTAATTAAATCTGTTAATATTTACTTCTTTTAATTAATATTATTTTACTATATTACTAGGTCCAAAATATTACATTATTTTTATAGTCAATAAATTTATTATTGAATATAATTTAATAACATATATAAAATTTATCTCATTTATTTACAGTATAATGTCATTAATTTAACATTTAAATAATTCAATATATTAATTCAAAATTATATTAAAACTTCTCAGTACACAAAGTTTATATAATTTGTCAAACAGAGGGTCTCAAGATTACTGAGCGGAGAAGACTTGCGTATACCAGTCGACTGACAGGCGCAAAACAATATAGCCCCTCTTTTCATGAGGGGTTAGGGTCGAAAAAGTATTTTTCATATCATGAACTAATGGTTTTTTTGAGTATTACTGGTAACATTTTTTTTTAATTTAGTGGTTTCAATATTTTTCATTAAAATTTACTTGCTTTTGTGCATACCATTTACCAAATTTATAATACCTGTCTTTTTATACAACTACCGTTGAGAATAATTATTTACATTAATACATTGTTTTAAAAGGAAATGCAAGGAATTTTTTGAATAGTATTCCTTCAAAGAAGTGGAGAAATATAACGAAACATGCACTCATTTTGTCTACCTGGGAAGTCCGGCTGATAAGCAGGGGACACAGACCGAGACCGTCACAGCAAGAATTTTAAGGCAAGAGGCGCTTTCGTAATGTGAAAGAACATTCTGTGCCTCCAAACAGATTCAGTAGGAGACGGAAAATGCGCATCTTAATTCCCAGCGTTAATCCGTCCTTCTTTACAAATGCAAAAACATGGCGGACGACAAAGACAATGTCTGCTCAAGATCCAAGCATTTTTCAACACCTATCTTGACGTGCATTTACAAAATCAGATGGCCAGACAAAAACGATGATGACTTTGTGGGAGCGAGCGGGACCAGGAGCCAGTGGGCTGGGCAAATTTTTGCGGAGGAATGGGGCTGAGATCGGACATCTCTTTCGGAAACCTTAAGCCTAGCACACACGCCAAGCCCTGACCTGGAACCCACGGGAAGAGGAAAAGAGGACAGCCTCACAAAAAGGCTGGAGGCTAGACTCTTGAGGCAGAGATGAAAGAACAGGTGGGAATCAATTGGACAGGAGCAATTCATATTAGTCCAGAACCGAGTGCGCTGGCAGGTGTCGTCGATGGGCATATGCTCAACCAAGGGCTATGGGCCCTAAGTAAGTAGAAAGAGAAATACCAATAAATTTAAGTATCCCTCCGAAGAGTGAAATATAATGAAACATGCACTCATTTTTATATCATTTTATTATATTAGCTACCTTTTAAAACATGCTACCAACAACCAACCAGCAGAACATAAAAAGACATATCGTGATTAAAGCGTGTTTTGAAAACATGAATTGATTCAAAATTCTGATATAATTGTATTTCATAGATGATTGAGACCTTTTCGCTGAAAGGATCTAAATTTAAAGATCGAGCACGGGAGAAAGAATGGATGTTTCCTACAAGATTCTGTAGAACTCGGTAGTCGTAAGACAATTTGGTAACCAAATGAAAACGTCCTCATGATATGGTACAGTAACGTCCTCACTGACGCCATGCGAGTCCTGTAGGCTAGCTTTGCTTCTCTGGTTGACTCTACATGAATAAAGGTGAAAGCTGTCCATTGCTCGATAGTAAGGAGAATGTTGATTCATAGATATGGTGAAGAAAAATAGAAGTTGATGAGTTTTCTTGAGGATGGTCTGTTAAGAAGTTGCGTGACGGTTGACCATTGAGTCCCCTTACTCGAGAATATAAACTTGAGATTGAGAAAGAATCAGATTCTGAGATGGAGGTTTCGTTGTCATGATCGTTTGTTGAAGATTGGTTCACTATGTGTATTAGATTGCAATTTAAGTTTCTGGTACGGGTTTTATGGATTCCGGTATCCGAGTTTTGTGATCGGTGGTACACCATTTGAGCACTCTGTGGTATAAATAATATCATGTCTCACCTGTTCTGAGAATCGTTGTGGTCGGGTCTTGGGAAACAATCGTTTAAAGGAAAAGAGAAGACAGCTTTTTCTTGTCGCTTTGGGAGAATACCTTCTCAAATGAAAAATTACAAACATTAGTCAAATATGATACGGTACAGTTTTTGTTTTGTATAAAAATGTATCCGCTTGAATTTAAAGATTACCCAAACCTAATGGAACAACAAGTGGTACCAACTGATGATTTTATCCCGATTACAATCCATACAACTGACGAAGGACGTTACTTAGCGTTTTGACTCATTGCTGATTCTTGAGGATGGATTCCTCTCATATGATGACTGGAAGAACGGCGATCAAAGAACTACAAGAGTCAGTTGTCTTGAATTTGGAGACAATAGAGTGACATTTGCTACTCTAGAAGCAGATTGTATACACTGGCTGATAATCTTGACGTAAATGCCAATTCAGAACTAACAATGGAAGTATATAGAACACAAATGTTTAGCCCACTTGTAAATTTATAACGCTGGAAGTAACTCGTGTATGTACCCGTACGCAGTCGGTCAAGGATAAAAAGAGTGTCGTTTGTTTCATTCGTTGAAATGTTGCCTCTATCTTTCCTCATTGGTATCGGATTACCTGTAGCAAATGCTCCATGTAGCAAAGAGAAAGAACAATAGGATCTCCTCGGGATGTCAGATGTGGCTAACTTACGAACGCTTTGCTGACTAATTGCTGAACTCTCCTCTTGTCAGGAGTGACAATGGCGAGCTGAATAATGCCATGATTATTGTCACGTGGATGGCCAGACGTTCCGAGTAACAATTCATTGTTACGTCTGCGAAAAATAGTCATCACAATTAGAGAAAGGAAATTTGCCAACTAAATTATTTCAATGTGTTAGACATCATTACGCTCTTCTTACCTTTGCCGATGACATAGGGATGTGTACACAGATTGATACTGTGGAACCTTCCAGCAGTTATTTTGTTGTTTACGAGAATCGGCAATTCACAAAATGAAACAGTTGCGCAGTTTTCATGCTTCTTGGGACAGTTCCACACGTTCATTTGACTTCTTGCCGGGACTTTAGGCTAATGACGGTAAACTGCTCCTAAAAGTCCCAGTACGACCAGCAACACAGCTACTGTTGACCAGTACAGCTTTAGTCAAAGTACATTACTGGGTTTGCCTAACAGTACGAATTAAGACTTGCACCAAAAATTTCTTCTTATATGTAGGTTTGCTGTTCTTGAGGGTTTTCACTTGAGCTGACCAATCATTTTCACCCGATTCCTAATGCCGCCCATATTAGATGTAAACGTGAATTCTATAATCCATGATAATAGAGATAAGTTTTAGTATCATTAAGCGCCATACGTTTAGATCATGGATTTATTGAAAGGTTTCTATTCATTCGAAATCCTATTTACGATATTAAATATATTGAATGTTATCATTAGTTGCAGTTCAAAAAGTGAATTAAAAGGCATATCAAATACAAGTAACAATCTTTACTGAAGAAAAAAAATGAATGAATATTTGAAAAATTTTTAAGTTTATAATAATCATTAAAAGTTTGTGAAAATTTCTAGTGTTGTTAAATTATATATGTCGCATATTTTTCTTTACAAAAACTTATCGCTTAGCGCAAGCAGTAGGCCCACAAGGGTGGAATCTGCCCAAAAAAATGGTAAAAATTAAGTGAATTTCGAACAAATTTTCATTCTGGCAAAAATAATAGCCCATGTATGATAGATATCAGGGTGATAAAAGTTTTTGGGAGTTTTGCATTGGGTGTATCTAAGATGTTAATGCCCCAAACATCATGAAATATCCATAAATTTAAAAAATTGCTAAAAATCACCACATTTTGTGATTAAACGAAAAATTTGTTTTAGGAGCACAGCCTTTGGACAATTTTTTTTTTTTTTTTTTTTTTTTCAGTCATTTAAATAGAATGCCAGGAAAGTTCGATATTTTTATAACATTCTTTCTTGTGTCCAAGCCTGTACAGAAAATGTGCGTGAATTTTAAAGCAATTTTAGATTCTATTGATATTTCATGATGTTTGGGGCATTAAATCTTAGATACACCAATGCAAAACTCAAAATCTTATCACTCTGATAATCTATCATGAACATGGGCTATTATTTTGCAGAATAAAATTTGTTGAAATTTCACTAATTTTTACCAATTTTTTTTGGGCAAGATTTCCACCCTTCGTGGGCCTACTCCTTTGCCCATTTTAGCATATCCTAAACATATTGTTTTCTCTCTGTATGAACTATTTTGTCTGCACCAACATCGGCAGTGCAATTACAAAGAAACACGACAATCCAATACAGGTTAAGGCCATTGCATTGCCACCGCGTAGACATGTCTTACCAAGGGTTCAACAGAATCTACAAGGACGGCAGTAAAGAACCCACTACTGGTAAAACGGGTGCCGCCATCTATGACCCCAGTGGACCCTTTGAGGAAGGGTATAGATGCACGGACAATATTTCTGTCTACTCAGATGGTTGCCCTAATTGCGACACTCAAACACATGTACATATCAAGGGATATCAGAGAACTGCAGTTCTCAGTGACTCCCTCGGTTCTCAGTGACTCCCTCAGTGCACTACAACCCGTGGGGGTTCCGGGTTAGAATAGGTCTTGCGTGTCGTAAGAGGCGACTGATTGGGGCGGTCATTCGGATATACCGGAAAACCGAGGCCCCGTGTCACAGCAGGTGTGGCACGCTAAAGATCCCTCCCTGCTCAAAGGTCCTGAGTGGCCGAGCACTGGCCTAAATTTTGCAGCCCTTCACCGGCACTGGTGACGTCTCCATATGAAAGAAATATTCTTCGAGTGGGACGCAAAAAAACAATTAATAATCAATCTCAGTGCACTACAAACACTACAAACTTACCAAACCAGTCGCCCGGATCTACTCAACACCATCCTCACCCTCTTGCATAAAATCACACAATCTAATCAACTCATCCATTTCCAGTGGATACCCTCACATGTCGGCATTCAAGGCAACGGTATTGTTTACGATACTGCCAAACAAGCACTAGGTCACCACAACATCTCCTACGACATATCGTTAGGGGTCACAGAAATCTATGTCCAGCATCATTCATCGCAATATTTTAAAAATCTACAAACAATTACGCACTGACGCCAAACTCATATCTAAAATCAAAGACAACCCATGTACCAAACCACTTACTTACCACTCCAACATTCACTATGACAAAATCATTACACGCTTGAGGGTTGGGAGGACCAACTTACTGGGCGATCTAGGTCAGTACGCCAGTCACAAAAGCAACAACTGTACACACTGCCAGGTTCCAGAAACTATCACACATTATACATTTAATGCCCTGCTAGGAGGGAGACATGAAGCTTTGTCCAACCCAGTGATATCATGTCCCCCGAGGGCAACGCCCGTGAGGGACATGATATTACTGGGTTGGACAAAGCTTCATGTCTCCCTCCAAGCAGGGCATTAATTTGTTTATTATACCGAAAAAAAACCAAACAAACAAACAACAACAACGGAAAAAAACCCCAGCAAATTTAATTAGCAATACATGCATTTGGATTTTTTCTGTTTAGGATATTCATTTTATACAATTCAATGTAGATTATAAATTGAATGTATTTTCACCTGTCAACAGCTGTCAAACAATAACAAGATAGTAACAATATAACAGTTAACAGCTTGAAAATATCTCTCGTAAGAAAAAACGCGAGGTTCCCCGAAGGATGCAGTGCACGACGTCCAGAGGCACTCCGAGGGAGGGGTACATGAAGTTTTGTCGCCCTGATCACGTGTTCTGTTCAACCAATCGTATTTCAGTAATCGTCGTGTCTATCCCTTGAGGTATAATAGTAGTTGTTAGATTGTCAACAACACCGATCAAAACTCGTACAAACACTTCACATAGTAAGAATCACTCCTTTTAACATGCTTTCCTTATTAAACATAACCGCACACAACAATAACATCATCATACCAGCATTAAGCCCTGGGTCTGGGCGGGGGAGGCTAGCTGGCGGTGGTCTGTGGCTAGGCCAGTGACCGGTGCCAGCGGGGTCTATGGTTGGAGGCATGGCGGTCTGCATCTGGAGGTTTGATTTGTCCACTTATGGCGCGTACGTCGTGTCTTGTTGTTGAAACGCCCTAATCAGGGTAGGATTCGGTCATTTGTGTCTGGTCTCGCCTCTGGTTGTATGGCTGTGGTTCTCGCTTGTTTTGGACCACGCCTCTCTTCCTAGATACTGGTGTCGTAATCCAAAACAACTGCTAATACACCAAAGTAAGTCTCACAACTCTCAACCCCGCCGGGCTCACCGGGTTATAAACCCGGTCGGGCTCACCGGGCTATAAACCAGGCCGTGCTATAAACCCGACCGGGTTCACCGGGCTATAAACCCGACCATGCTATAAACCCGGCCGGGCTCACAGGCCGGGCTAGCCCGGCGACCCCTACTGGGGTCAAACTGCGGCTTAACCCCGTCCTACCTATTGAACCAGCCATCGAGGCCAGACACCGCTTGACCAATCAGAACCCTCCCTGCTTTACCTCATTTGCATAAAAAGTGCACTCAGTTGAACCAGCCATGTAGGCTGTTTATACTACTTATAACATCTTCTTAGTCCAAGCCTGGGCTCTATAACGAATTTTCGTTTTTATCACAAAAATGTGGTGATTTTAAGCAAATTTTTGCATTTGATGATACATGTATTTTATGATGTTTTGGGCATTAAATCTTAGATACACCAATGAAAAACTCCAAAACTTTTAACACCCTGATAAACTATCATACATAGTCTATCATTTTTGCAGAAAATAATTTTTTGAAATTTGATTTTAATTTTTACCATTTTACAGGGCAGATTTCCACCCTTCCTGGGCCTACTCCTTTGGTCATTTTAAATTGGCTGATCTTTCTCCCCAATTTTTAACAGTACCACTGAATGATAAGGATAGAAACTTGAACTGATGAGTTAAAGCCACACAGTGGAAGACGAAAGTTCTCCCACCACTATTTAATATTTTGATATTGCCTTCCTTCAATCCTGTTTCGATGTGAATTTGCAGGAAATCCTTAAATGTTTATATTTCTTTTCTTTCGCACAAAACAAATAGGTCATGTACAATGAAAGAGGACTTGAAAGAGGACTCTTTAACCTACCGTGTTTTTCAAATACAGGAACTATCAAGAAAAGATGGGATGTTGATTGCAATTGATGTAAAATGGTTAATGAAATCAGTCAGGAAAAGATCGCACTATCGAGTCATTCACCTTGATTTACGACGAGATGGATACTTAACACAAGACGATCCGCTGTATTGAATTCCACAGGCGTGTATAACCATGGCCTTGGTCCCTCCACTTGTTTAACAGTGTTCATTTTCATATATTTAAACATGCGTTTAATTTAAATTTAATATCCCAGTTTATGGGATGAATGACCTTACCTATACTGGATTCCTAAAGCTTCACAAAAAGCCTTACAANATTTATGGGATGAATGACCTTACCTATACTAGATTCCTAAAGCTTCACAAAAAGCCTTACAAACAGATATACATTGCTGGATCGAGCAAATATTTTACCAAGTCCCTATCTTTCGTCCCCACAAAAGTTGACTGTTGTGAAGAAGAAAATGCAAACGTATTCTGCAACAGCATATGCCAAAAGAGGTTTAAATCAAATGTGGATCCCAATATACTCTAAGGAACTTTCACCAACCTTTCTGAAATCAACATCAAAACGTATTCTATTCAATAGTTTATACTACCATACTTCACAATGAATTAAAGACTATGCTTTTTGACATCAAAGTCAGTTGCTTTTTCAATAAAATTGAGATATTGGGATCAGCCATTCAAAAATTTACTTTGTTAATTTAAATTACCAATCAGGTCCTACACTCAAGTACTCTGAAATTGATATCAAAAATATGCTGTTTTTCATTCACAGTATCTTTGACGCCTTGGTTGATTACGACTACTGGAAATTCCATGAGTACAAATTGTGCTCCTTTATTAACTGACCTGTTTTTATATTCTTATGTGACCAAATCTATTCAAAAGCTCCTACTATTTCATTTTCGAAGGCATATTTGATTATATATTATTTGTTTGTTTTTCGTCCCGTTGAGAACATTTCACTCATATTGAGACGTCACCATTACCAGTGAAAGGCTGCAAATTTATACCTATACTTAGCACTTACTAGTATAGCTTTTAGCAATGAGGGTTCTTCTACGTACCACACCTACTTCAACACGGGACCTCCATTTTTAAGGTAATATTCGAAAGACTCGCGATTCTCACTTGTAAATATCGAGCTCTTGGCAAAGGAGCAATTACTACCTATTTAAACGTCTTTGATTTGACGCGGCAAGTCCGAGCGCGGGGCTCGAACTCCTGACCTCCCGATCACAAGTCGAGTGCTCTACCACTGAGCCACCGCGACCGACATATGCTGCTTATGTCTCTCAATTGATTTGATATGCAAGAACTTGTTCTGCGTATTATCAGTTTTTAAATAAAGGCAGGCTACTGAAAAATTAACAAAATGATGTGCCAAGGGTTTCAGCAGTACCGATTAAAGTCAGCATTTCGCAAATTTTATGGTCGATATAGCGATCTAGTAAACTGGGCTGTCAGTGTAATGGACACGTATCATTGGGTCTAGCTCTGTCTGACGTGTTTTATACACATCTTTAGACCATTTGTTACGCACCGATTTTTATTGCAGATTACTCCGTTCACCAGATCGAGATATAAGGCTCACGGTGGGTGTAACCGGTCGACAGGGGAAGCTTACTCCTCCTAGGCACCTGATCTCACCTCTGGTGTGTCCAGGGATCCGTGTTTACCAAAATTCCTGATATGATTTATGAGATAACAATAACAATAATAAATTCTTTATTTTGACAGGATGGCACAATTAGTACATATGTAACTAAGGATGAGAGGTTTTATCGATAGGGTAGGGTGGTCTAACTTCGACCACATGGGTAATTTCGACCGATGACGTTTTACTCCAGTATTTTTACTTCACTGTTTGTATCAGACAATTTTCGGAAAATAAAAACATTTCCCCATTATGTTTTGCAACTTTTTCTCTTTGAATTATTTAGTACACTTGTTTGATTTTGATTGTTACCACGGAAGTCCTCGACAAAGAAGACGCTCCGGGAAAATTACGAACGCACAACTTTCAAACGTAGTGTAGAATGCGAACAATCTTAAGGTATTAAAAAAAAAAATAATCTAAGTATTCATTGCCGTTATTGTTAAAAAAAAATACAATTGCAAAAATTAAATAACATTCATTAAATTATGTAATTATATCCTTTAACAACAAAAATCATTGCAAAAATAAAATCGTCGAAGTTACCCTAGCAATTTATTGTTTGGGTGGTAACTTCGACCGATATGTAAAAAATGTTTTTTCGCTATATGACAGTGCAAAAAAGATAAAACATTTATTTTTTAAAAAAATGCATAGCTAGACCCAACTACTTTGTGAAATTACTTTAAATAGAATATATCTGGATCAATATGGATTTTTATAGATGAAGAAAATCAATAGTTACGTGACAGCTCCCCCCCCCCCCCCCACCACACACACACACACCCTCCTCTCCTCTCAGATTCAGACTATTATAAAAATATCCGAAAGTATTATGAACAATTGGGTTGTTTGCTGGATATTGGGATGAACAAAGCTCAGTTTAACATGCACATTATCTAATTATTTTCAGCATCCGTTTCAAACTTGACAAAAGATGAATAATTCACAAAAGAGGGATGGGTTACAAGGAGTTGTGCTGTATGCAGTTTCATTATAAAATCTTAGGAAGGAAAATATTTCATTTCTTTAAAACGAAGTACTTCCGAGACCATTACTACTTGTTGGGTTAAGTTTACTATTAATACAGTTGTCACCAATCTTTCGTATTGGCATACATTTTAATTATATGAAATTTTAAGAGGAACCAAAATTAAAGACAGAAACTGTATCTGTTTTGTAGCCGGTTCTCTTCTTCATAGACGAGAAAAATCGCACGGGCATTATAAAACTATACCAGAGAAGAAATCAAAATGTTTTTCAATGTAATACGTTACAATTAAAAATAAAATAAAACCTTGTACGGATGATGTAATTTATTTTTCATGCATCAATATTTCATCATTATAGATGCCAAGGAAAGGACAGAACATTTAATATGTTTTGCTTTATAAAAGAATCCAGAAATTTTTAAAGTGGGGGGGGGGGGCACATATATTGGCATTTATAAGCAAAATTTAAGGCTCATTTTGGGTACAAATCTGGAGTTTTACTTAGCTACTTATGGTGGGGAAAAAAAGGGGGGGTCGAATAGACACAGCGAATACATGTAATACCACCTACGTGTTAAGCAAGAAAATAAATCGGCATGCATCTTTGGACCTCGCAAGTAGTCGATGTACAGAAGTACACGGTCAATTTATCACCATTTAAAATCCTACGCTTACCTCTTAATTAATATTGATGGATAATTCTTCTTTAAATCAATACCCCCCGCCTCTTTTTTTTATTTCATTTAAATTTTCATCAACTCGCCCATAGATAACATGTATGCAAGTTCTATAATTTGTAAACGCGATTTAGGTCAAGCTTCTATAGACTTAATCTAAGAAAATAGTTTCTCTCTCTGGAAACAGATCATTGGTAGTCATTTGATATACTAGTATTATCGTTATTAATATTTAAAATTCTTAAAAACTCGTGTACAAAATAAATTTATATATTAATTTACCCCCCCCCCCCAAAAAAAATACCATGCCAATACATGTAGTCTCTATAGTTGGCTATGTTAATTGGATCATACTGGTCATAAAGGAACAACAATTCTACCGAGGAAAAACCGCATCTCCATCTATTCCCATTTACTTACTAAAACCGCCAGCACTGTAAAACGTCGATATAGTTATTATGTAGGTCGAATTACCCTACACACGGTCGAAGTTACCCCAAGTAAACCAATTTGTTGCTGACGACGTATGTATATCCATATTTTTCTCTTTCTTTAACATATTTTTACAAAATCCATGAGAAACAATAGGAGATTTCAGTAGGTATTAAACACCAGTCTAAACTTAACTCTGTCCTGAGATTGATATATTCTTTTCAAAGCACATGGTAAAACATAATCGGTCGAAGTTAGACCACCCTATATCGGTATATCGTGATAATTCGTCCCACAATACGCATCGCGATACGGCGGACGAAAATCGGTATTTTTAGACATATGTAAATTCCAGAAAAAATCATGTTTACACAAAAATCTGAATTTGTTAAAGTTTTGCAAATGTCTATGGTTTAATGCTCAACACATTTGCCATAGTCATACTTTATTTTCCTGACATAGGTGTGAGTCATTTCATATTTTATTTTTATCTGATCTGATATTTTTCGGTATTTTTTTTCCTTACAGTTTTCCTAATACAAATTAAATGTTTTAAGTAACCAAATCTGACGTTTTAGTGTTAATACACATCAGGGAGTACTGAAATAATGAGAGACATAAGAAAAATTGCAAATGTCCTAAAATATCGCGATATTATCACGATATATTAAGAGAAAAATTGTGTAATATATCGCGATAAGATCAAATTTTTGGACATTACCCATCCCTATATGTAACAAATTACTGGTTTACATTGTGGTCCTGTATAAAACATATTTACAGACAGATAAATGAGGGAATAGAAAATGAATAGCCTAAGTTATATATAAGATATATACATAAACTATATACACAATATCACATGGAAAAGTATACATATAGATGGACCTCTGTTCTTTTTCATGCTTTAGTAACAAATTGGCTGAATCCTTGAACTGATGGATCGAACCCACGGAGTAAAAACGAAAGCTCCACCCACCACTTCACTGCAAGTGAAAAACCTAATTTCCCATTCTTATAATTACCCGTATTTCATAATAGTGGGAAATACTGGTACATGTATCTAAAGCGATGTAATGGAAATTCGAGCGTGCCCTTTACATGAATATTATTATTATTAATATTTCCTAAGAAATAGAGAAACCATCGTCACAAATGGACAATGTAGGCGGTTCTTAACGTCATATTTTCTTATCATTAAATAGCATACATTAGCACCTACTCGTACAAATACCAAACTTTTATAATGCTTCCTTACACTTTCATCAAAAGAAATATTTCTCTCTCTTTTAATTTTTTTTATATTTCATGCATGCTTTTATATCTGAAAAGTAACTGAAACGTGCTGCTGGACATGTGAAAGCTACAGATTGCTTTGTAAATCGGGGTAACCTGTTGATTTGTAGTTCTATCAAAGTTTTCCGCCAATAAAGAAGCAGACATACAGAATGTTGATTTATTTATGATAATTTATGTAGGTCTCGAAGATATATAACCACTTGCGAAAATCGATATACATGTATATTTTTTTGGTCATTTGCTTAGGAAATTAAAAATATAGCGATCATGTTTTCAAATTATCCTACGAGGGAAGAACAATAAAAAAAATAGCGTCAAACAAATCATTTATCATTTAAAATCCATCTACTTCTTGGAACCAAAAACAAAATGTACATAATACTGAGTCTACCACGTAATTCAATGTAAAACTGTTCCCCGGGTAGAAAGTTAACCTATCAATTACAGCTCTGATCACTTCAAACATACACGTTTATTCAGGGCAGTCTAACACATTGTAGACCTATTAACAAGACAAGAGGGTAAGCCTTTGAAAGCAAATATCAGTAACACAATACTTTATTGACCTTAATTTGTTAACGCCGATGTACTATAAAAATAATTACTCTTTCCATCCATACCACTCGTAACTCCTAAAATCTATACAAATGTATAAATGTACACATTATTCTATTTTACGATGACAATTTCTGTTCTAGTATCTCAATAAACAGCATAAATGCAAATGTGCTGTTACGCGTAAGAGTTATTGTTCTTGTGTTATGTAAGAACTATCTGATGATTTTGGAACTCTTCTGTATTTTTGTGATTTCGTACCAAGATATATATGTACCAAACTGTCTTATGATTTCAGTGTAGAACACAGGCCTGGGAGATACCATTGTTATGCAGACATTTTGAGAAATCCATTAACACTACACCTATTACAAACAATTAAGAAGAATCTGTTAAAAATAAAGTTTCTCCAATATGGCCTTATCAGTCCGACATTGCTGAACCAACAGGTGCTTCAAAATTAGAACCTGCCAATTCAGAACCACCAAGTAACTGGCTACTAATTTGGGAAACAATCAGATTTTTAACATCAATTAAAGAAATTTGAAAGAAAAGCTCATTCGCAAACATTCATGCCATGTTGTGCTAGATGTAAAAGCTTAGTGGGACCTGTGAGATTCTTTGACAGTTTAAGAAAGTATATATTTTATACTACAGATAGATTTTTGCAAATAATACATAAACATCTTCACTGGTTGCCCTAGAAACATCAGGTCAAAACTATTTCATGAATTACATGAAGCTAGGACATTTTGAAAAGGAGAGAACTTTAAAGTCAATAAAACGCAGAGACCAGGGATGTCCTCTGACGTGAAAAGATGCAATGCTATATCAGCGCAAGGACTATATGTAATAGAAGTCCGGGTCTAGGCACACGTCGGTCTCCATCAGACTGTTACTGGCGCACCATTGGGCAGAGCCTTATCCTGTTCCAAATCATACAGCTCTGATCGTAGGTGACAAAGTTCAATATATTTGTGGTTCCACAACAGATTCATTCTGACCAGGGTCGAGAGTTCGAGTCTGAGTTGTTTGCAGTTTTATCTAATAAAATTCCAGGGCATGGAAAAGTCAAAGACTACACCTTACACACCACAGTCCGATGGACCTGTAAAGCGGAACAACAGAACACTGCTTCAGATGTTGGTTAGTTACGCCATCAACCATCGAGACAATTGGGATGAGAGTGTACTTTTTTTCCTCGTAGCATACCGGAGTACAATTCAGGAAAATACTGGATGCTACCCTAATCTCCTCATGTTTGACCATGAAATTAATAGACCCATTGAAATTAGGAAATCCCAAAGATACCTCCAATCCCAGTTGTCTAGTTGAGTATATGGAATGGGTAAGGAATGTTCTAATTGAAAACTTGAAACAGACAGCTCAGAAACAAATTAAATATTATGAAAGGAATCTGAAACCAAGAGAATAGTCTCCAAAAGATTTTGCGTGGAGGTGGTATCCTCCGACAGTGGGTGTTAGATTAGACTATGGTTACTGACGTAACGTACAAGATGCAAAAATACCCTGACGGCTACTACATGTACATTTAATATATATTTTATTTTTCCTCTCAAATTCTAGATAACTCTAATTTTCCTGAAACTTCATCTTAATACTAATACCATTTTGGTACTAATTTCAATGAGAGTGATCTCATACGTGTACTTAAGAATTACAGTAGTTGTAAAATAAAGTTTACCCAGAAGTCAGATGTAAAATAATTATTTAATTGTAAATGATCTAGTGTACTAGTAATTTAAAAGATAATGATTCACGGAAAGCTCTAATTATAGATGAATTCGATTGAATTAACTCCCTTTATTGCACTGGCAGTCAACTCAACGACTTTATACATGAAGGATACGGTACATAACACTGTAGTTTAGTTAATGTCATTTATTTACTGAAAATAAATGACGAAGTAAAAAATGGTATAAAATAAGTAAGTTGAACAAAGTATACATTGTACTATGGAACATCACCGTAACAGTGGTCAAAAATACTCGAATAATCGAATATTTTTCTACTAAAGCTCTCAAATGCGGAGGCCCACTACTCCAAACAAGTTGATGTTGCAGGGTTATAACAAATCTCGTTTACAGTCATCATTTCGCAAATCTACGGTCGCTATAATGACCTTGTTTGCGATTACAAATTTATCACTATAAGTCATATGTTGACTGATTTGTTCATACCCTTTGTTAGACTGTCATTTTCGTACTAGATTTGACGACGGGTAATCTCGTTTACTTTATTTCGACTAAGAGCTCACGGCGGATTGTGACCGGTCGGCAGAGGATGCTTACTCTCTCATGGCACCTGATCTTTCCTTCGTTTTTGTCAGAGGTCGTGTTGCCTACACTCACTTGTATACAGGTATATGTTTTGGGGACTATGATTAGTTTTAAAATATTGTTTACTTCGCCAATTTATATGAAAACTAAGATATTTACTTATTTTGATATCCCTAGTAAATATACAAGCCTTAATTGAATCTTTAATCTGGTTCCCATTATAGTCGTTCATGAGTAGAGGTTGTGCTCGTGTAACCCAATATGCACCTTGGACATGCTGGAGACGTGATCGAAATACTGACAAAAATATGTCATATTTAAATAAGGGCTCACGGCGGGTGTGACCGGTCAGCAGAGGATGCTTACTCCTCCATGGCACCTGATCCTGCCTTCGCTTTTATCGGAGGTCCGTGTTGCCCTACACTCGATTTTGTATATGTTTTTTGGATTATGATTACTGTTAACACGATATTAACTTCGCCTATTTGTATGTACATGTATCTATTTTTATGCATTGTACGTACATGTACATGTGTATAATGTGCACATCATTGTGTACATGTAGGTATTTATAGGTATATAATGTACTAGTATTCATTACTAAATTTTTAAGTTGTTACTGTATATTGACATATTGACACAAGATAGCAGTTATCGATATTATACATGTTTTGAAGCCTCAGACCTGTTTGTCATGGGGAGGTGCTTTCAAATGAAATACTGTGGAATCATTTTGATCCGTAGAGGCCAATGTTCGTGGGTAACCAAAATTTTGTTGGTTCGTGGGGACATAATTTCGTGGCTAATTCATAAATAATGCAAACGACATAATATTTATAAAGATTAAAAGGAAACTAATATATGTTCGTGGGAATGTTAATTCGTGAGTAAGAGTAACCCACGAAATCCACGAACATTGGTCCCCCACGAACAATGATGATTCCACAGTAATCCTCTTCCTTGGCAAATATGGGGAGGTCATCCTCCACTATCACTGTATTCTTTTATTTCTTTACTATTCAGTAAAAGGGGGAATCCATATACCTTTTTGAAATGGAGAGGTATTTTCTTTCATGGATTATCACAAGCCTTACATATACGGAGAGATGACCCCTACTACAAGCCTCTCTCTCCCTCTTCCTCTTCTCCTCTCTCTCTCTCTCTCTCTCTCTCTCTCTCTCTCTCTCTCTCTCTCTCTCTCTCTCTCTCTCTCTGATAGTAGGGGTCATCTCTCGATATGTTAAGGCTTGTGATAATCCATGAAAGAAAAACACTCTCCATTCAAAAGGTATATGGATTCCCCCTTTTACTGAATAGTAAAGAAATAAAGAATACAGTGATAGTGGAGGATGACTCCCATATTTGCCAAGGAAGAGGATACTGTGGAATCATCATTGTTCGTGGGGACCAATGTTCGTGGTTTCGGGTTACTCTTACTCACGAATTAACATTCCCACGAACAATAATTAGTTCTCTTTTAATCTTTATAAATATTATGTCGTTTGCATTATTTATGAATTAGCCACGAAATTATGTCCCCACGACCAACAAATTTTGGTTACCACGAACATTGGCCTCTACGGATCAAAATGATTCCACAGTATTTCATTTGAAAGCACTCCCATGACAAAACAGGTCTGAGGCTTCAAAACATGTATAATATCGATAACTGCTATCTTGTGTCAATGTCAATATACAGTAAACAACTTAAAAATTTAGTAATGAATACTTAGTAACATTATTACCTATAAATACCTACATTACACAATGATGTGCACATTATATCACATGTCATGTACGTACAATGCATAAAAATAATACATGTACATACAAATAGGCGAAGTTAATATCGTGTTACAGTAATCATAATCCAAAAACATATACAAAATCGAGTGTAGGGCAACACGGACCTCCGATAAAACGAAGGCAGATCAGGTGCATGGAGGAAGAGTCTATCTCTGCTGACGGTCACACCCGCGTGAGCCCTTATTTAAATATGACATATTTTTGTCAGTATTTCGATCACGTCTCCAGCATGTCCAAGGTGCATATTGGGTTACACGAGCACAACCTCTACTCAATGACGACTATAATGGGAACCAGATTAAAAATTCAAATTAAGGCTTATATATTACTAGGATATCAAAATAAGTATAATATCTTAGTTTTCATATAAATTGGCGAAGTAAACAATATTTTAAACGTAATCATAGTCCCCAAAAGCATATACCTGTATACAAGTCGAGTGTAGGCACACGCACCTCTGACAAAAACGAAGGAAAGATCAGTGCCATGGAGAGTAAGCATCCTCTGCCGACCGGTCACATCCGCCGTGAGCTCTTAGTCGAAATAAAGAAACGAGATACCGTCGTCAAATCTAGTACGAAAATGACAGTCTAACAAAGGTATGAACAAACAGTCAACATATGACTTATAGTGATAAATTTGTAATCGCAAACAAGGTCATTATAGCGACCGTAGATTTGCGAAATGATGACTGTAACGAGATTTGTTATAACCCTGCAACATAACTTGTTTGGAGTAGTGGGCTCCGCATTTGAGAGCTTTAGTAGAAAAATATTCGATTATTCGAGTATTTTGACACTGTTACGGTGATGTTCCATATACAATGTATACTTTGTTCAACTTACTTATTTATACCATTTTTACTTCGTCATTTATTTCCAGTAAATAAATGACATTAACTAAACTACAGTGTATGTCGTATCCTTCATGTATAAGTCGTTGAGTTGACTGCAGTTTTGCAATAAAGGAGTTAATTCAATCGAATTCATCTATAATTAGAGCTTTCCGTGAATCATTATCTTTTAAATTACTAGTACACTAGATCATTTACAATTAATAATATTTTACATCTGACTTCTGGGTAAACTTATTTTACAACTACTGTAATCTTAAAGTAACGTATGAGATCACTCTCATTAAATTAGTACCAAAATGTTTTAGTATTAAGATGAAGTTCAGGAAAATTAGATTATCTAGAATTTGAGAGGAAAAATAAAATATATATTAAATGTACATGTAGTACCGTCAGGGTATTTTTGCATCTTGTACGTTTACGTCAGTACCATAGTCTAATCTAACACCCACTTGTCGGAGGATACCACCTCCACCAAAATTTTTGGAGACTATTCTCTTGGTTTCAGATTCCTTTCATAATATTTAATTTGTTCTGACTGTCTGTTTCAAGTTTTCAATTAGAACATTCTTACCATTCCATATACTCAACTAGACAACTGGATGGAGGTATACTTTGGGATTTCCTAATTTCAATGGTCTATATTCATGGTCAAACATGAGGAGATTAGGGTAGCATCCAGTATTTTCCTGAAATTGTACTCGGTATGCTACGAGAAAAAAGTACACTCTCATCCCAATTGTCTCGATGGTTGATGGCGTAACTAACCAACATCTGAAGCGAAGTTCTGTTGTTCCGCTTTACAGGTCCATCGGACTGTGGTGTGTAAGGTGTAGCTTTGACTTCCATGCCTGGAATTTTAATTAGATAAACTGCAAACAACTCAGACTCGAACTCTCGACCCTGGTCAAAGAATTGTTGTGGAACCACAAATATATTGAACTTTGTCACTACATCAGAGCTGTATGATTTGAACAGGATAAGGTCTGCAATGTGGCCCAGTAACAGTCTATGGACGTACGGTGTGCCTAGACCGGACTTCTATTACATATAGTCCTTGCGCTGATATCGCATTGCATCTTTTCACGTCAGAGGGACATCCTGGTCTCTGCGTTTATGACTTTAAAGTTCTCTCCTTTTCAAAATGTCCTAGCTTCATGTAATTCATGAAATAGTGTTTGACCTGATGTTTTAGGGCAACCAGTGAGAAGATGTTTATGTATTTGCAAAAATCTATCTGTAGTATAAAATAATACTTTTCTTAACTGTCAAAGAATCTACAGGTCCCACTAGCTTTTACATCTAGCACAACACTGGCATGATGTTTGCGAATGAGCTTTTCTTTCACATTCTTTAATTGATGTTAAAATTCTGATTGTTTCCCAAATTAGTAGCCAGTTACTTGTGGTTCTGAATTGGCAGTTCTAATTTTGAAGCACCTGTTGGTTCACCAATGTGGACTAATAAGCCATATTGGGAACTTTATTCTTAACAGATTCTTCTTAATTTTGTAATAGTGTAGACAAGGTGTACATAAAGGGAGCAGCAATAATCGATTTTGCTTATAAGGGCGTCCCTAATATCATATAAATGATCACATCTTCGCAGTGATCCAAAATCTCAAAATCAGTAAATTACTGGCAAAGTGACTTACAAGTAGAGCCAGCACACATTTGCTAAACGATAGCATCCCTGCAATACAAAATCAAGTCAAATCAAGTGACACCAATAGCAATATACAGACAATTACCAGACAGATGACAAAAAGGGACCCAGCAACAATTTTGCTTATAAGGCGTCCTAAATTGAAAATGATCACGTCATCAGTCAGTGATCGAACATCAAACAACAAAAATGAATACAAATTCTAACCAGCACAATTATCTAAAAAAAAATGGTCACGACATATGTCAGTGAACAACAAGCAATTATAAAATGAGGCTACATACTGGCTTAACGACGAATTCCAGAGCAAGCATGATACTTACAATAATCAACTGACAGAAACAAAAACACCAAGTCCAAATAGGTTGCTTATATTGCCATACCTCACGCTAATATCATACTCTAAAAAATTCAGAAAAACCTACACACCAAGCTCAGCTCAACAGCTTGGGGTCACTGATATTTGGGGTTCAGTGTCAAGGAAAACTGAATGCTTGTTGACCCTGTGAAGAGAAAGGCTATTGCCCAAAACATTTAAGTAAACTCGTCCTTAAAAAGCAGAGGACTTGAGGTTTTTGCTCTGGTATCGTATGTACTTCCTTCAA
>CAJDSM010001666.1:0-22963 GCA_903981925.1 Ostrea lurida
AAGGACTTTTTGCAAACTCCTAAGATTACAAAAAATTCAAAATTCTATCTTTAGATTAGGAAAGTACATGAAATTGCTCCAACCTGTAGCAAAAGCTTCGGTATATCGATCGTTTTAAAAGTTACAAAGCCTTTGTAGTGTCACAAGGGTGACGAAGAACAGTAGTACCAAGTATGGTAACTGGGCATGCAGCCATTCCTTAAAAAATAAAATGTAACTGTTTACAGATGATGACGCCAATAGTGTGACGGAAGTCAGTCTCATACTGGCCTTGTACCAAGCGGCGTCCTTGAATCGTACTAATGTACTACAGCGAGGGGATAATACGCATTATAGCAAGGAATGGAAATTAGGAATTCGTGTATATCATAGTGACAAAGTATAAAAGCAAACTATGGCTATATAAGAATATCGACGTTGTAAAATTTATTCATAGATTCTGTGATTACCAGATTTAAAAAGAAATTGGGAGCGAGAGTCCCTAAGTATGATCCTAGTAGTGGGTGGCTGTGTAAGGCAAAGATAGCGAAGATCAATCTCGTAAGTCCTAAATATGTATTATGACAACTCCGGTTACCAACAATCTTGTTCCATTTGCACAAATCCGACGACAAGTGTATATATATTGCCTTTTATTTGTCATAAAATTTACTACATCATTGAACAAGTTTATATTCAAATCGTGGAAAGGATATTACTGCATGAACCTCTAAGGAAGTTCATCCTCTTGGTAAAGTCCTCCGTTTAGAGACTGGTGATGATAACACCACTTACGTCATATCTCCTACAATATTTGATGCCTGAAATGTAGAATTCAATGTGACAGTACCAACATCAAGAACAAAGTAGGAAAAACAAAAAGAAGAAACATCTAAGGTTAGATTAAACATGCTTTTGTTAAATTTTACCCATTTGTAGAAAGTCCCTAGGCCCGCACTCGATGTCGTCACCGTTTCTTCACTGTAGGGACGGAGAAGCTGCGCCGCACTGTTGACCATGTTCTCTGTCACGTGGATTGTGTCAAACTGGCGCACGCGCCGTAACAGTCCCTGTTTTCCTGTTTTTCTCATTAAACTCTGGATTTGCTCCCATTCCTTATACAATTAAAGATAAATTGCATAGAGTAAGGAAATAATTTAATCGATTTCTAGCCGTTTGTTAACTTCTGAATATAATACAGGAATGGTATAGAATTATAAACGATGTTTACTAGTTGATCATAAATCACAATAAGAATATCTATAAAGTTTTAGTTTTAATACGTGACTACCTCTAAATGGTTTTCCCTTTCTCCAAGAAGGATATATGTTGCCTTCATAACATCGTACGCCAGGGGGCGTGGGTGTTTGTAAGTATGAATTTCGGAGATAGTGGTTTGTTTCATCTGCAGGACTTCATGTGCAAATCTCTTAAGCTTTTGTAGCTCTTCTAGGAGTTGCTCCGCTTCCGTTATCTGGTTCTGCAGATTTGATGAGAATTCAGACGACTTCGCATTATCTAGTGCTGTCTCCAGTACATCTATATTCCTCCGCGCAGTCGCATCTTTTAATTCTACACAATGAATGACATTTCAAAATATATCATTCATATACATGTGCATAAAAAATGTTAGATCTGTACTATATGATTCGCAGTAGCTATTGTACAGCAAGAGTATGACCGTAGCCTCAGGATTTTGCTGGTTTGGTATGGGTATATGCTTGTTTGTTTATATCATTGCAGATGGATTTAAAATCGCACACCGGCCGTTCTGTCCGAACACGTGTACAAAATGGCAAAACATAAACTGCATGAAATAGGGTTAAATTTTCTATTATAGATGAAAACTTTTGATTCTGAGCTGATGACATTGACAATAATGACAATTGTTATAATCAATGTATGTGCATGTAGAAGAGAAAATACTTAAAATACGAGTAGAACATGAAAGTTCACGATATTTGTCAGTTCTAACTATCTTGTTAAACAATTCATGCCTGGAATATCAAGAATAATACAAAAATGTTACCCATCATCTACTACTGTATATACAGCAAAGATAACGAATAGTGATCAATCTCGTAAGTCCCAAGTAGAATGCATGTACAAAACAAAAGTTGGGCAAACATGGACCCTGGACACACCAGAGGTGGCATCAGGTGCCTAGGAGGAATAAGCATCCCCTATCTACCGGTCACACCCACTGCGAGTCCATTCTCTTGATCAGGTAAACGGAGTACAATGTATGAAAAACGGCTTAACAATTGCTATGAAACACACTAGACAGCATTTGACCCAATGGCAGGCAATAACGGCAAACTAAATCGGTATAACGACCATAGAATTTGCGAAATGCTGCCTTTAATAATGACTGTTGAACCCCCTGCAACAACAACTTGTTTGTACGTAGCCTGCCTTGATTCATAAGCTGGTCATAAACAGAACAGTTCTTGCGTATCAAATAAGTTGAGAGAATGTACCACTCTGAGTAAATAAATTTTAAGGATACTAACATTGTACATGCAGGAATATAGCAGTATGACAACTTTTCATTGAGAATGAAGTTGTGTAGAAGCCTAGCGTAAAATATTCATTAGTCTTTCACGAATGAAAAATGCGGAGAAGATTTGACTAGTGCTGCTGAAGGCAGTGTATGAATCTAGTTACTGGTCTTGTTTTGTCAAGGAATGGTAAATACCATACATATGTACATGTGTGACAGACGTGCCGTGTTTAATCTTGAGAGAATTATGACACGTAATCGACTAGTTGGAAATTTTTTCTGTCAGATAATGACCAGCTAAACCACCGTTTATTCGCTACACTGGTTTCAGATTTCCCCACTCCCTCTACCCCATGTCAAAATGAAAAAAAAAAAAATTTCTTCACAGTCAATAGCTATAGGGCGCTATGAGTTTTATTAAATTACGGGGTACTTTGTGTGGAAATCTCCCTGAAGTAATCAACACCTCGCTACGCCCCATCCGTAAATTTCATAGTAAGTGTGTCTGAATTTGTTCTATGAATAGGGAAAGTAGCTGTAATTTAAACAGCTATGGCATTGAGAGTAGCACTGTATTTACAAATAATTACATGTACAATGACGCCGAGTCAAAAATGACAAAATCATTCCGAAAAAACGTTTATTTCTCCATCGTAAATCGACACAAATGGTTGTAATTTCGAGTGATGGTAAGTTTGTTGTACTTTTTTGATATTTAATTTGCTATTTTTCTGATTATTGGTAGAAATAATCATTAAAACTGATGGAAGTTGCTGTAAAATTATCGATCTTTCTCAGAGAACAATAATCTTCTATCAGACTCTTTTTGAAATCAAATTGACGTGGTGTATTATAATCAAACAATGTAATTACAATGCAGCATCACCGACATGAACGCAAACATTTCTCGACTGTTTTTAAATTGGTGTCATAATTTAAGAACCTTGACCTGCAAAAATTTATTGGATTGAACGTTTGTTTGAATATTGTAGCGGTCAGTCGATCTGGTCCGCTGTTTTTATTCCTCCCTCTTACGGTATGATTTAAAATTCATGTCATCTGTTGGTCTAGATTTGTATTCGACAAAAAACTATTGGATTTTCTTGCTAATGGAAATAGCCTTATCTCAATGTCCTTGACTTGTAAAATATGGGACTTTAGTAACCCATGTCCGTGTGTACTTAAACCAATATGGTCCAATGTTCATATTTTCACTGACCTTTCTGTAAGACCAGGAAGTTCTTCCTCCTCTCTGCTTTCTCCCGCGCTCCTTTGTCGTCCAAGTCAAACTGATCAAACTTGTCTATTGCTTTCCGAATTGTTTCTGGATCTTTCGATTTTAGGCTTTCATCCAAACCATGACGCGCCTTCTTTTCTGCAGCATTCTAGGAACACATTTCACGTCAATAAAATCTCTGATATTTTCTGATAGAGATAACTAATGATTTGTTCATTATTCATTCATAATCAAACCTGAAATCCCTAATGTCAGTTGGAAACTTACCTCATACGATTTTTTCTTTTTATTCATTTCCTCTGACGCTAACAGGTAATTGCAGGTATTTTTGAAAGGTTCAGACGACCCTTTAGTCTTAGTGTTGATTTGTAGAGCATATTCTCCCTGCTGGGGAACGTTAACATTGATGTCAAGTCCTTGACCTTTGACCTTGTGATTGACATGCTGGCTAAGCACATCCTCCGTTATGTTATTGTGAACCAAAACTGTCTGAACCAAAACGTTTTTGGTAAGATTAAACCTGATATTGACATTTCTTTTTTTATTTATTTTGATGAACCCTGTTTTATGAGATTCTGGTTCTAATCCCGCGGAAGTTGTGACTAAATTTGGTCCGAATCCTGCCTCTGGATTACACGGAAACGGCTTCACATCACTCACGTCTTCGTTACAGTCGAGACGAAAAGAGCAAATCAGAGGATATCCTGTTGGGGATCCGCCATATATCTCCATTTTGTAAATTCCTTCGCCTGGAAATCGAATCCGAAAATTAACTGTTGATTTGTCGTTCATTACGGCAACATATCTATCTAACTGAATTTCTTTGGATAACTTTGTGGTGGATTTTTCATGGTTAAAATAAAGTTTGTACAAATGCTTGAATTCTTCCCCATTGCTCTTCTTTATTCCAATATCACAGACGCCGCCATCAGACGTATACAAGCACTGTAGTTTAGTTGTAATTTGGAGATGATGTTCAAAAAATGCCTGTTCACAATTTGCGATGTCAATAAAGTGCTGTTTTGTAAAAGGTTTTCCCAACAACTGCCACTTGGAATCATGGGGAAAACAAAAGTAGATGAACTCTTCTGGGTCAGTGAGGAAGTAATAGTCATTGAAGTTACTGACAGTGATTCCCGATGACTTTTCCGCTGTTTCTCTGGCGCCCTTACCTAATACGTACAAGTAATATAGAATGTCTATTAATCTTTAAATACTGATCTTATTGCAATTTTCAAACAAAAACAATCGATGTTTTCCTATTATAGATGTAGTTAAACCTTACCATCAGATTCCACCAGCGTCCATGTCCCAGTACTGTGACCGACGATTGCTGAAAAAGCCCATAACGGAAACACGAAGCGCCACCCACCGGAGACGTAGACAGCCGTCCAAGAGTTTCCAAGGTTATCTACTGTCCTATCCCCAACCTCATAAGCCGCACTCTTGCCTAGGCCACGGATGAATACACAAGGAATTTTTGCAGCTCTTAAACAGAAACTTATCGCATACAGATAATGGCAAATAGAAATTCAAGATTGTTTATTTTATTTAAGAGTGGGATATTTCAAAACCGTTATATTTGTTTTTCAACTTCCAAGAATTTGTTTGTCCATGGCAAAACTAGCACTAATGGTAGCATTGAAGAATAATTAAGAAAAAAATAACATTCATTTGGTGCAATCTATGTTTCAAGGTGCTACGTTTTTATGAACTTGTGACATTGACCGTTACCCTCTTATCTAAATATATGATTAGTACGTATAGCTTAGCGTTATAGGAGAGAGAAGGCTTTGACATTTTGTCAATCTGTGGTTGTTTCCACCTGTGAGAAGGCTTCTCCAATGGTGTATCGCTTTGACAACTTTTAACCTGATGACCGATGATGTACATCTGTTTTCGCAAATGCATTTTCTTTGTTTCACTTCAATTTCACTTAAACTTTTACCAAAACGAGCGCAATGGAAATGTGCATGCAGAGTCGATTCCAGTTGTGGACAGGTTACAAAAAATACACGTAGGCTATATGTCGACCAACGAAAGAAGAAAACAAATTCATACATTCCTTCGCCTACACAATTCATATCATTGAAATTAATCATTCAACAATTAATATATTCAATAAAATTATTACCAAAACAAAATCGTAAATTATTGTGATTCATGCTTAAAACATTTGCTTTGGAAAATATACTTAACTTTCTGTATTAAATTTGCTCTTCTTCTGGAGACCAAATTGGATAAATAGATCTTGCATATGCCACTTAGCAAGTACCGGGAATCTATATTTACAATGTGTTTTATATCGCTCAAAATTTGTCAGCTATGGATTATTAAGATCAGTGAAGGAAACATTTCTATCTTTATACTGCCAGTTGCATGGTTTTTTAATGCACCATAGAAAATGCAGAGTACTGTGGAAAAAATAGAATAGAAACTTCACATGTTCTTGCATTAAAGTTTCGTTGTAAACTGTAACAGGTTGTCATCTCCATGAAACCTTACCTACACAACATAACAAACAAAAGGTTGTAGGATGCCTTTCTTTGTGTTACTAGTTGCACGATGTGCATTGGGGACATGGGTTCCAGGTTGTTGCTCGGGTTGTTTCCCTTTGATCCCTGCAAGCCAATCCAGGTAAAAATGGCACGCACCTTTTGCACGTCATTTCGTAAGCCCTCGGTTAAAGCGCCTGACAGCGCTTCAAAGGACTGATAATTGTCCACTTTAATCTGAAATTTAAAACGAAATGAGATAGTATTCAAGGGTTAACAGTAGGGACAAATCGTTCATTATTTGAATTGATTGGCTCTACTCTGTGTCGCTGTTTATGATATCAATTTCTCCGCACTGTATTAATGTTCGATGTTCAGACAGAACAGCTGAAAATTAGCAACTCTTTCTCACCTGACTTGCTCTGCTATCAGCCGTGGTTTTATCCTCCGCTGTGAAGATATGTCTCTTTTTGTCAAGAACAGGTAAGGGAGGAGGGTATCCTTCATCGATATCTTCCAACGATATCTAAAAGTATCAACTTGGATGATGATCTGCTAGCTTCAATTTGTCATACGCCAAGAGGTTTTAGATATAATCGTATTAGGTCCAATCTTGTTAAAAGTTTTTGAAACATTCTTATCTGTACATAAAGTGCTAACCGGATCTTCGTCTGTTTCTTTCAGAACGTCTGTTTTCGGACTGTTCCTGTTGATTGCAGAGTTGGTTTTGGGTTTTGAGCCGCCGCTTCCCATCTTCCGTCTACGTGGAAGATAATTTTAAATGTATTGGGTAAAACACAATGTTTATCAGCATCAAAAACCTCCATTTGAATAGGAATATTCTTTTATCTGAAAGACACACTTAGTAGAACACCCAACATATGTCACAATTTCGAGAAAGGATAGTTTAGATATCATAACATTGTTTACACCTAATTTGGTAATCTAAAATGACAATTTTAAAAAACCCATATACAATGTTTACTTATGGTGGATTGTTACATATATCAATTGTACAGATGCAAGAATGTTGGACTTTTCTCGGACTTTCTATTTTTATGATGAATGGAGATACATTTGCATATTTTTGTGACATTATCTCTTCCTAAAAATAATTGATTAACATACATTCTATTTCGATAAGATTAATTAACATTGTTGATCAATGCATATAATATTATATCTTTTACAGTGAAAGAGGCGGATTTCATGCGTTTTAAATATTGGGGTAACAGTTGGGTGTTCCCATAAACGCCATGTTAGGAGAAATCATACAGATCAACATAGAATTTTAAGACTGAAAGTTTGTTAGAAACTTTTAAAATGCACAGAGACATTTCTATTCATCTGTGGGCGGTTCCATGAAAAATTTTCTGTTTCTAAGAATCCAGTTTTAAAATTTAAATGTTTTTGAGTTTTGTTTGACCTCTTTATGGAATTTACACTTGTATTGCTCTAATCTGATGTCCTCTTTTAAAACCCTTTTCTAACATTTTATCAACTGTCTTGTAAATAACACCGTTATTTATATATGGATTTTCCAATTGCCTTGAAATTCTGTATTCTTCCAACCTCTCGTCTCTTCGCCTGTTTATGACGAACCTCGATTTTTCCCGCTGGGGGACGTCCCGGATACCTGTACATTGGTAAACTAGGGAATAATTTAATATATATTTAGATATATGCTGAAGGAAAAGTCTTCCATGGGCTTGGTTTGCTGCCTAATCCTAATGTGTTACACATAATGAAATACTGAACGTAGCTAAGAATGATGATAATATATTACATTTGAGGATCTCCGTGAGGATCCGAACAAAGAATTGGTCCTCGGTGCCCACTTGCTTGTCGTAAGAGGCAACTAAATGGGGCGATATTTGGGGTGTGACCACAAAAATTAGACCCCGTGTCCCAGCAGGTGTGGCACGATAAAGATCCCTCCCTGCTCATAGATATTAAGCGCAGATAACAGGCTTAAATCTTGCAGCCCATGTGACATCCCCATATGAGTGAAAGATTTTGGAGCGGAACATTAAACAATATTCCTACAATCTACAATGATGGACACTGGTGAACTTGTATAAGCAAATTTTACTCTTCATTCATACGGCGAGAAATGCACATGGGAGTAAGATTTTGTCTTTCCTTAGAACTGTGAATAAAACAATTTGCTCCTAGACCAATTTAGGTGCAAATATACTATCATGAGTAACAAATGCATTTATTGGCCGCGTTAGATTATTAATATATATGCGCATTGAATTCGAATATGTGTGTAACTCCCTGCATAAAAAATATTACGGTACATGGATAGACAACCATCAGCCTTCATATGTAGGACAAGCAGTGTTGATGGACATATATACCCGCTACGTCAGTAAGATTAAATCTAATTGACATAACATTACAAACTCAATCTCAAATTATCGAACATTAAGCCCCGTGTTTTAACCCTGACTTTGAATCGTATCTCAGATCCTTGTTGTGTCTATTATGGAAAATTCATATCAGAAAAACAACATGTGTCATATTGCAACGCGGTCCGCAATTCTGTGTTTTTAAACGTCATTGCTAATTACAAGAACAAGAAACTAATTTACAAATGGGAAAATTCTCCAAAATACTATGTAAGAATCGATTTACTAACTATTTCAGACAATGGATTTTTGCAATAGTTTGCAACAAAATTATAGTTGATAAACGAAATCATCTGTAATGGTGTGCATGCATTGAACTATCACTAATTTTAGAATGACTTCAATACTCAATGTGTAGATTAGACACATGTATGTGAATCACTTTTGCAATATTACTTTTACAATAATTACCATACATTTTAGAAGACTTACCACACGTTACGCGCAATATGAAATAATTTTTTTCCCATTTGCCCATTCAGTTTCACCTCCGTTCTTTCATTTGGAAATACTCCCTTTCAGCAAGTTAAACAACTCAGATAAGCAAACATTGGAGATCGAATTCCGAGAAGCGCGTGCGATTCCGATTTAGGCTTCCTGGTTTGTACTGGTTGTACCTGCGCACTGCAATGTTGAGTATGGGGGTGTCTTCGTTACATTGTGACAATAACAGAATATGATTTAAAGATTACGATGTACTTTCATGAGAGAAAATCGATTGAGTTTTTGACAAGTTTTATCTTGGGGATGCCTGTGTGTTCTCGGAGTCTAAATACCGATTCTTTTGTGTCCTGTATGTACACAGCCCCGATACATCAGAAAAGCTTATCAACGCACAAACAAATTGAAATCTATTAAAAGAACAAGGAATCTGCGAAATTTGCAGGCAATCTGCTATTTCCATTAAACGACCTATTATATTTACCTTCCGTTTTCAGTACCTCATAAGAGCCTTTTGTTTATCTAAAAGGAATATTCGTAACCTTTGATTTCTATGACACAAACGCTTTTATATTGTCAATATTATCATGCCTCTACGCTTGATAAAGTTCGAGCAGTACTACAGAAAGACGGACTCGTGCTGTTACATATACCTCAACAAATGCAATTCCCTTCTTTTACCCAATATCAACCCCTCTTGGAATGTAATAAACCAGTTCACATTTCCAATGAATCCATGGTGTAAAGTTTGGGAATTTTTGTATATTGTTTTTAGCAATATTGAAATTATGTTATTAATTGCCGCATTTCTAAGCAAATCAACCCGAACATTCGCAGAGCGTCGAAATCAGCTGTAGAATGCAAATATAATCCGGAAAAAAATAATGAAAAGTTATTTGCAATCCGAATTCTTAACACCCCTACACGTACAGGTGTATTTCTGAGGATTGAATATTATCTACATATATTTACATTCACTGGATCTTTTCTGTTATATTTCCTTTGAAATGCACATTGGCATTATGCATGGTTCTGTCGCAAAACTAGTTGGACTACCGGATTTGTAGTGTTCACATGGAGCGATTCCATAGAGTCAAAGTTGTATTGGCTGTTCCGTTTAAGTTACGAAATGATCAACATGTCTAGATCATTTTAGTAACTTAAATCGTAGTTTATATGTTTAGACAGATGCATGAAAATATAAATATAAACCAATAAAACCTGCTGTCTTTGTTGGTTTATGGGTGATAAGGAAACTAGATTGCATGATTTTTTTTTTCTTTCTGCAATGCTAGTTTCCGTTCATCACCCCAAATAAAACCATCAAAGAAAACATTTTATTGTTTAAGTATGCTTCGTTGACATGTTCATGAAGATCTGCTGATCTGGGATTGGGTTAAGGAGTTTGTAACAGATTGTTTCAAATATCAATTCTTGGTGTAAATGTTATGGAAGAAAATATTGTTGACCCCCCCCCCCCCCAAAAAAAAATTAGTTATGACGAAATTTATTATTACTAATTTTCACATCCTCAGTTAATTGAACTATAATGGTTTGAATTCCAGATTCACATCTTTAAGAAATTTAAAACTAAGTTGACGTGTTTAAATTTAAGCATGCAAGGTATTTTGTTTTAAATGGTGAAGATTTACAAAGATCCAACTAAAAGTATAAATCATAAACCCACGTAATGCAAATACATATTTACGTTGATAGGATAACACAGCAATACAAACTCACACGTATGAATTCTTCGACAGTTTATTAAATAATTCAACAAATCAAAGCGATTCATCATAACAAAGTACATGTTCCCCAGCTGACCTAGAAGTAGGTCATATTAAAGAGTGCTTCTTATCCTCACACCTCCGACTGAAACAAAAGAGGCCCATTGGCCTGAACGGTCACCCGAGTATGCACATATTTCTACTCTTTAGGAAACATTGAGTTACCTGAGTGCTTTGTACTAGATGTTACACTGTAGATTGGTTTTTACTATCATACACGTTAGATGACTTAGAATTCTTTTTATTCGTGGTACTTTTTCATTAAGTCACAGTGAAATGCGGTTTTCTAGTTGAGTTCTAGAAGGGTAAATTATTATTTTTTGTTTTTTACAGTTTTCAAAGAGGCTTCATTGCTCATTACAGGTAAACATGGACACAGTTTGCCAGCTCGATGCCCAGAAGTAAAGATCATCTGAAATAATATGCCCAACATATTTATGCAAACATGTTGCCTTCTTGCATTCTAAAAGTATAGATTTTAAAGATGTGGTGCACAATTGGAAGATAACGAACAGTGATCAATCTCATAAATTCTTTTTAAAGATTAAGAGAAGGGCAAATATGGACCCCTGCACATACCAGAGGTGAGATCAGGTGTCTATGTAATTTTAATATAAGACCAATTTAGCCCCACTCTGAAGCCTGGACCCTGGGGTCATGGGTTTCAGTTTTGGGATAGGACTCGATGCTTATTATAATCAAAGTTGGACTGCTATAGGTCAGATAGAAACTACTTTCTAGGATGAAAAGGTAAAGATGAGAACAGTGATCAATACAGAATGCATATTGTTAGGCAACACCAAACACGGACCCCTGGACACACCAGAGATGGGATCGGGTGCCTAGGAGGAGTAAGCATCCCCTGTCGACCAGTCACACCGCCGTGAGCCCTTGATCTTGACCAGGCAATCGCAGTCAAAATCAGTGTATAAAGAACGGCCTAACAATCGGTATGAAACACTCAGACGGCATTTGATCTAATGGAAGGTTGTATTTGCAACATAGATCGTTATAACGACCATACGATTTGCGAAATGCTGATTTAACACGAGACTGTTGAAAGCCCTGTAACATTGACCTCTTCAATTTAAAAGCTTATTATATGCAGAAAAAGCTCTTATGTACCGAGTAACTTGAGATGTAGGTGAGAATGGAATTGAATAAGATATAATGCATTTTCAATATTCAAACAACTTAACTATCCCCTTAGGAAATGGATTCTGATCCCAGGAGTAAACAATTTCAACGTTTTGGTAGAAGGCTCAGTGCTAATTATAATTATGTCCACAGTTGCAGTGCTAATTATAATCATGTCCACAGCTGGACTGAATGATTTCCAAAGTATAGAGGACATAACATTTTAATGTTGAACAATCTTAGCTCCACTAGAGGTAGTAGACCCGGGAATCTGGGTTTTCGATAATCATTATCGTCACCCATGGAGTTTAACCACGTGATTTCAAGGATTTTCTGCGATATAAGGCATTTTCAATATGTGACCAACTTAGTTTTCACCCTTGGGCACGAACACTGAATCAAGTTAATGCATTTCACAATATTGGTAAAGGATCATTCTTACCATAATCATGTCTAATACTTTGACTACTTTTTGTCCAGGAGCAAATACTTAGTACATTAATTAGATTATTTTTGATGGTTTCGGTCATACCTTTCTGGCACCTGGGAGGCAGGGTTCATGAAATATACAAATTTTGTTCCTCTTACCCATGAATACGTTTCAGATTGGGTTCACATTGGTTCAGCCGCTTCAAAGAAGAAGCTGATAGTGTTTTGAAGTTTACATGAGTAACTCAGGTTACCTATAATCATGTTCTTTTCACATATACAATGTGTTTCATAGCCATTGTTAAGTCGTTTTTCAAACACTGATTTGATTACGGATTGTTCCGTTTACCTGATCAAGACTTTAGGCTCACGGCGGATGTGACTGGTCAACAGGGGATGCTTACTCCTCCTAGGCACCTGATCCCACCTCTGGTGTGTCCAGGGGTCCGTGATTACCCAACTCTTGTTTTTGTATTCTATTCAGGACTTACGAGATTGATCACTGTTCGTTATATTTGCCTTTACATACAATTGCAAATACACGAAGCAAACTTGGAATCTTTCGATGTGTCCCAACGTGTCCAATAATAAATCATGAGTTATTCAGCTTCATCCATGCATGAATATATATGCAAAATTTTCAAAATCAAAAGAATCTGATTATGTATATGTATATTTCCTAAATCTGCATGCCTGTTAAACGTGTTCACTAGGAGCTAATAAAAGTCTGAATGGGAGACAATCTATTTGTATAGTATTATGCCATATTTTCACGAACCACTGACTCCTTTCAGAGAATCCTCGGACTTCGTCTATTTGTATAGTGTGCCATATTTTCACGAACCACTGACTCCTTCACAGAATCCTCGGACTTCTTCGCTTCATCAGTAACATCTGTAGCCTAAAATTGAAATCGATTTTTTAAAGAATGTAATGATGAAAAGGTGATAAAGAACAGTGATCAATCTGATATATCCCCATAAGTAATACAAAATTAAGAGTTGGGCATACACAGATCACACTGCACTCTAGAGGTGGGGTTCGGTGCCTAGTAGTAAGCACCTAATTACTGTAATAATTGACTTCCTTTTCATGAATATAATTTGAAACCGAGTTGCAGAATAAATTATTCGTTGAATATCAAGTTGGTACTTTAAAAAAAAAAAAAGAAATATTAATTCACTTTACCCATTTGTAAAACGTTCCAAGACCTGCGCTAGAGCTTCGAACCCTCTCCTCATCATAGGGCAGCAATAATTGGGTGGCGTGGTTTATCGTGTTCTCGGTCACGTGGACGATGTCGAACTGACGCACGCGCAGTAACAGTCCTTGTTTTCCCTTCTTACGCATTAAAGCCTGTATCTGTTCCCATTCCTACAACACAACAGTATCATTGTGGGTAACATCTACTAGCATTGCTTAATAATCAATTATGAAAGAAGTAGGTGATGGTAATATTTCACCTCAAGGTATTTCTCCTGTTCACCAAGGAGAGTATAGGTCGCCTTCATTATGTCGTACGCTAGAGGTTTGGGGTATTTGTAGCTATGAATCTCGGATATTGTAGAAGGCTGCATTGCCAGAATCTCATGAGCAAATCTTCTCAGCCTCTTCAGCTGCGACAGCAGATCCTCAGCTTCTTTGATGAGGCTCTGCAAACTGGATTCGAACTCGGACGATTTGGCATTCTGTATTGCTTCCTCTAGTTTCTCTCCATGTCTTCTTGCAATGGCATCCTTTAATTCTGTTCAAACGACAAATTGCAATATATCTAAAACTAAAGTGTATTGCTATTTATTAAACAAATCAGTCTTCTAGAACTGAATCATAAAGCATGCTTACGAGCAATATTATATGAAAGTGGTTAACGAAAACACAGTAATTAGTACTATCAAGATACTTAAAAAGCGTTACTGAAAGAAATAACAACGGAATTTGTTTTCTATAAAAAAAAAGTTATTTTGAGGAAATAAAAGAAAAAGTGATAACCAACATAATTGGATCTCATAATCCCTATAACTAATATAAAATTAATAGCTGGGCAAACATGGACCCCTTGATACAGTATACCAGAGGTGGGATCAGGTGCCTATGAGAAGCATCCCCTGTCGTCTGGTCACATTTGTCATGAGCCCGATATCTCGATCATGAAAGCAGAGTAATTTGCAGTCAAAATCAGTGTATAAAAACGACCTAGGTTTAAAACTCGTCAGTAAGCATTTGACCCTATGACAAGTTGTATTGAAAAACTCGATCTTTTTACCGACCATAGAATTTGCAAAATGCTGACTTTAAACGAGATTGCTGGAATCCTGTAAAATCATCTTTTTTGTCAGTAGACTGGTTTGATTTAGAAATTGGTCATATGTAGAGCAAGCTATTGCGTAACGAAACAGTTGACAAACATACCATCAGCTAAAGTAAGCATTTCGCAAAGTCTATGGTAGATATAATGATCTAATTTGGTAATACAAAGTGTTCCATACCTAGTGTTAGGCCGTTCTTTACACACTGATTTTGATTGGGGAGTACCCCGTTTACTCCATCGATATATAGGGTTAGCGGTGGGTGTGATCGGTCGACAGGGGATGCTTACTCCTAGACAACTGATCTCACCACTGGTGTTCAGGGATCAATATTTGATTAACATTATATTTTGTATTCCTTGTAGGATAATGAGATTGATTATTGTTTTAACCTTTTCATGTAAAATTTCCTACATGCTAATCTTGTGTCAGTACCTTTGCGAAGGCTGAGGAAGTTTATTCTCTCTACTGCTTTCTGGCGATCACCTTTGTCTTCTAAGTCGATCTTATCGAATTCATCCAGAGCTTTCTGCAAAGCTTCTAGGTCATTTGAGTGGGAATATTCTTGTAAATTCCTCCTGATTTTCTTTTCTAGAGCATTCTATAGCAAAGCGAGCTAATTACAAGTAGATGAGAGAATTGTAAATGAAATAATATCATTAGACAGCTGTTCTCATCAAAATACTACTGGATGTACTTACCTCATATGGCCTTCTCTTTTTGTTCATGTTCTCTGGGGTCAGAAGGTAATTACACGCGTTCTTGTACGAATCACCGGATTCTTTGTCTTTCGTATTAATCTGCAGGACATACTCGCCTTGTTGAGGCAAATTCATATTGATATCTAGCTCCTGGCCTTTCGTCTTATGGTTTACGTATTTGTTCAGCGTTTCTTTCTCTATAGTATTATGTACCAGAATAGTTTGAATTAACACATTTCGTTTAACATGGAATTTGATATTGAAATTTTTTGTAGTTTTCATGTTGATTAAGCCAGTTTTATGTGATTGTGCCAGCAGCCCCAACTCTTCAGTCACAGCACTCGGACCAAATCCAGATTCTGGCTGACATGGAAATGGCTTCACATTGCTCACAGCCTCGTTGCAGTCAAGTCTGAATTCGCATAAAAGTGAGTGACCACCAAAGATCTCCATCTTGTATACTCCTTCGCTTGGAAACCTAATATGAAACCGCACTGAAAGTCCTTCATTGAATACTGCAACGTACCTCTCCAACTGTATTTCAGAGGCCAGGGTAGTCTTTGATTGTTCATGGTTAAAGTACAATTTGTAAGTGTGAACAGAATCTTCCTTGCTTGGCTTCTTTATCTCTATATCGCATACTCCACCAACAGACGTATAAAGACATTTTGCCGGTGTTGTGATTCTGTAGTGATTTTGGAAAAATCTATCTCTGCAATATGAAATCTCTATGAAGTCTTGTTTGGTAAACGGTCGTAAAAGAAGTTGCCATTTAGAATCATGAGGCAAACACCGGTATATGAACTCCTCTGGTTCAGTGAAGAAGAAATAGTCGTTTACACGACTGACTGTCCGCCCTGACGACCTTCCTTCTTTCTCTCTGGCGCCTTTTCCTAATTCATTAAAACAAGGCATTCATTAATGATATCTATTTAATGATTTATAATCAAAGATGAATGTTAAAAAAGAAACAGTAATTAATATAATAAATCCTGTAGAGTATATAAATTAAGAGCAAAGTAAACAGCGATTCTGGAAACACCAGAGGTGGGATCGGGTACATAGAAGTAACCAAGCTTGATGATCAGTCACACCCGCCGTGGGGTTTACTACTTTGATCAGTCGAATGTAGTAATCCGTAGTCAAAATAAGTATGTAGTGAACAGTCTGACAATTTGTGTGAAACATGCCTGGATTCATAATTTAGAGATAATTTATTAGTATTGTTGGAGAATTACTCAGAATGAAGAATAGTATATGCTCTAATGCAACCATCACCTTCATACCCTCCCAAAATTATATTTAATATTGACATTTAAAACTGTATTCAACACGTATTTTTCATGAATTGAATAGGCCTACACTCTACACAATTCAACTAAATCTTTGTCCAGAAATGCCTCAGGTAAAATGCTAAGATAAAACTTATTTGCGTCTTGCCTTGTCTACGAAAATATCAACCATTTTGACGAAACGTAAATTTATGTATTTATGGTACACTTTATATCAATGAATGTATATACCGAGTTATCATAATGAAAACGTTTACAAGATCTAGTAATCCATCCGTTGTTTCTTAAGTATTATTTTTCATGGACTTCCATTTTACCTTGTGTTTCCACAAGAGTCCATGTGCCAGTAGAGTGGCCAACCACTGCCGAGAAAGCCCACAGAGGAAACACGAAATGCCACCCTCCGGACACATACACCGCTGTCCACGAGTTGTGTAGATTGTCAATATCTTGGTCCCCCACCTCGTATGACACACTTTTCCCCAGTCCTCGTATACGTACACATGGGACATTCGCCGCCCTAGGGAATTTAAGGCTATCGATTTAGAATTAAATAGTCTGAAAATGTGCAAATAGTTTAAAGATTCTAAAACTGAAGTGATGTAAGAATCCTGACATTTTTCGACTTACCTACACAGGCTTATAAACAAAAAATTGTAGGAGAGTTTCCTTTGTACGACTTTTTGAACAATGGTTTTAGGAGATGTGGCATCTTCAGTGTTGCTATTGTTATTTTCGTCCTTTGTTCTTTTTGAGTTGTCTCCTATCCTTCCTTGTAAACCAATCCAGGTGAAAATAGCGCGCACTTTCTGCACATCATTCAACCCGAGTGTCAAAGCACGTGCAAGGTCACCCAGAGACTGGTAGTCTTCGACACTAATCTAAACAATAAAAGATCTCATATGACGGCTGTCTAAATATCGTAAAACGTATGCCAGGAATACAAATAAATCGTACTCTTTACTTTACCTCTTCATTGAATTCAATCGATAGGCCCCTGTAAAAATTCTAGTGAAAGGAAACATTTGCCATCTCGATATCATTACTTTCCTTCTAGCTTGGGTTGTATTCAAAATAGTCCATAAAAAATTGTTTGTGAAACACCGATGCTTGCGTATGGCAGCAATATGATTATGGTACCCAAAGAAAGATCTTGTTATCAGGAGTACACATGTAAAAATGAAAGCTCTGTCACTAAACAATCAAAAGTTGAGGCCAAATTATTTGTTTTAATGTAGGTCTAATATGTCGGTTGTGTTTCATACCAACTGTTAGACCGTTGATTAAATGAACTGATTTGGATTACAGATTACTTCGTTTACATGATCAAGATATAGGGCTCAGTCTGCATGGGGATACTAGCCCCTCCTAGGCATCAGATACTATTGGAATTGGGAAATGGACCATTATCATTATCTTCACCTTGTCAAACTCCATGGTCAAGGTCATGAGATTAAATGTTTTGTCATAAAAGAAAGGTATTGTCATAAGGAATGCATATTTGAAGTATGAAAGTCGTTTCACTAAACATTTAAAAGTTATGGCCAAGGTTAAAGTTTTCCAAAAGTCAAACTCGAAGGTAAATGTCGCATGCCATATGTATTGGTGCCAAAAGAAGTTCTTGTCATAAAGAATACCCATATGACAAACAAGTTGATGTTGCAAGTGTTTCATCAGTCACGTTTATTTCGCAAATTCTATGGTCGTTGTAACGATTTAGTTTGCCATACAAACCCCAATAAGATGCTGGTGTGTTTAATACCAACGGTTAGGCCGTTCTTTATACATTGATTTTGACTACGGATTACTCCAATTACCTGATCAAGATACAGCGCTCATCACGGTGTGACCGGTCGACAGGGGATAGGTATTCCTCCTAGACACATGATCCCACCTTTAATATATCAAGGGGTCCGTGTCTGCCCAAGCCTTAATTTGTATTCCGTTTAGGACATGGGATTGATCTCTATTCGTTATCTTCAACTTTTCATATGATATATGAAAGCTCTATCGCTACCCATTCAAACGTTATAGCCAAGGGTACAAATTTTGCGGAGAAGCAGAAAGACAGACCAAAACCTATATCCCTACTAGACCCCCATTACAGGGACATAAAAGACGATAGAAACTTTATTAGTTTTTTTTTCCGTCTTATTTACACCCAAAACAGCATCTATTAGCTCCTGTCACTTCAGGTTACATTTATCTATATTTGGGTCCAATACAACCGATGTACTGGAGATTATTTTGGTTGCAAACATAAAAATTATAACAAATCAAAGTAAACATAAAAAATTATGACAAATCCAAAATTCAGTTAAAATTCAAAATTGACGCTCAAAATACCATGTTATTATTCTAGTATATATACCAAAATTCTTATTTCAGCCTAGGAGGTGATTTCAGAGTTCCATTATTACCTGTTCCGCCCTTGCGTCTGCAGCACTTTTATCTCGCTCTGTAAAGATGTGTTGTTTTCTGTTTGGACTGGGTTTTGGTGGAGGGTATCCCTCTAACACATCCTCCAATTCCACCTGTTAAACGTAGAGCCAAACCCAAGATCATTAAGTGTGGTTTCATCATTATTTGTTAATAAATTTTCTTTGATTCCATATATGAGCAAGACCGCAAAATTAAATCATTAATAAAGTACAGATAGGATCTGTCCGAGATTTTACGAAGCAACAGAACTCTACTCTTTGGTAAGCAAGACACTTAGACTGAGGAAAATCACAGTATCCGTTACCACAAACCACTGAAATACATTAGTACTGAGTATTTACCGGGTCATTCTCTGGTTCTCTGAGATAATCCTCTTCCTTTCCTTTGGGTTTAGTAGCCTCCACACCAGTTGACTTTGACCCTCCACAACCCATGTTCAAATAATCACAGACCAAACAGCAATCATCATTTTATTAAAAAGGATCTCGTTTTGTCCAGAACTGATTCACGCTTTCCTGTTTTCAACGTCTGCTCGTTGTCACATGCGTTGTTTACTTTACGTGGAATAGATTTAATCTTCTGCAGGATTCCACCTAGGCACAAAAGCACTTTTTAAATTTTAGTTTCAATAACTTCAACACCCGATTTTCATTAAAAAGAACATTGACAAGAAAACAGTTTTCTTACCTGAATGTGATATATATTCCAGGAGAAAACTTTGCATTCCGGTATACGAGTTTTCTTGATAGAAATATTCTTTGTACAACGTGCATGCAATAGTACAGAAATAAAGTATTATATCAAATTGATATTCGTCACCCAGGACTAGTTTCATTCCAACCATATTCAGTCCTTAGTTTAATTACCTATCTCTCTTCAATATACATTTTTTTTTATCGATTTTAAAATATAAAGCGACAATGAAGAGCAAGAGGCATGGGAGACGTGCAATATTTTAACAAAAGATCAAAGGTATTTTTTAATTCATTTTTGTCGACCAGAGTCGTGCACGTGGAAGAAGATTTATATGCCACATACAAGCACTGTCATCCTATATATTTGGTAGTAGACTTCTATTCTCATAATCAAATTAAACTTCTCATCTTGTTCATGAGGGTCAGAATTCTAAGGAAAAATACCATAATACCATCAGCCCGAAGTTTAGTACTATACTTCTTTTTGTAGCGAGTAACCGTTTTCATAGACAGCAAAAATATCACTGTATCAAGTATCAAGACAGTGGGCATTGTTTTTCTATATGGGTGGAACACCAATATAGGAATCTTTACATATTGTGAATGTGGTGGGTAATTTCTGGATATATAAAGAGGTAACCGTAGTAATGGACATCTTTTAAAACAAATATGGATAAAAAATAAATACTATCATACTACATGCCCATCATTATTCAAGTACCGCAGTGCGCATACATTGGTTCAAGACACTGGGCACTGCTTTCCTATATGGGTGCAACAGCAACATAGTTAATATGGTAACTCTTGACTCCACATGGATATAATGTTAATTAGGCTTGCCCTGCTGCCTAATCCTATTATGTTTTTGCATAATAAAATAATGTTTAAATAAATATAATGTTAATGTAATGCCACCTTCCCCAATACACAAAGAAGTAAGTGTAGTCATGGACACCGTTTACGCAGAACCCCAAATATTTGATTTACTCTTACCTTGTGTCACCTGGTCTACATATTCGGAAAAATCTTTACTCTAGTTTTTCAAATTTCTGAACAGTTTATTTGAACTCCACTCTTGTATTATCTGTCAGAATTATGGATGCGTTTGAAAATAGCATTTTAATTTTGAAAGTTTGAAATTCAGATACCCCCTTCCCCTCCTTTTCGATTGGAGAAAGAACTTCGATTATCTTTTCCTTTCAAAAGACGAACTTCGACAAAGTCCAGTTTCAAACACATTTGATATCACTACGAGTTACCGTACCTATACTGGATTCCAAAAACTGCATAAAAAGCCTTACAGGATCCAGCAAATGTTTTACCATGCCGTTATCTTTATTCCTCACCAAAACATTCACTACTGTAAAAGAGAAACTTCTGTCTCATATCTTCCACCACATATCCAAGAAGACGTGTAGATCAAGTACAGATTCTCAATCGTTCCAAAAATCAAATTTGAAATCACAGGTCTTTTCCACAACCAACAGCTTCAAAATGTACATTCCAGCACTTTTCTAGTGATGAATTGATTGCTAAATTATAATAGATTACTACTATAATGTTAATAGAAATGAAACCCTAGAAATTTTCGTATCTTGTGATCAGTCATCAAAACATTACTTTGTTGAACGCGACGCTGATATTCTGAAGATGATATTAAAAAGGCACTGCAGCTCTACTTTGACAATATCTACTTATAGGTTTTTGATGATCAGTTCTTCCAATAGTCTGTTTGAATCCCCAGGGGGCGTAATTGTAATAAAAGCTTTCTACCAGACAAGAAAAAAATTCTTTCTGTTGCCTTCAGCTCTACATTTAGATACATCAATGTTTTATCTATTAACAATAATAATTCTTATTCATTTGTCAATTTGAAATAGTGAGACACCTGTATTCCATATCTACTTCATACTTGGAGATTTACCTGATATCACCTTCCGTGTGTGCCCTACTCTTAATTTTGTATTCTTTGTTATTAGAATAATCACTCTGCATTATCTTCATCTTTTTTTTTTTTTACTGAATGGAGACATTAATAACATATCTACTCCATTGTTGATATGTCTCAAATTGTTGTATTCCGAAATTACCTGCATGTTGTGTTTGTGTCTCTCAGTTGATTTGACACTCAGGGATATACATGTATGTTCAGTGTATAATCATTTTTTAAATCGAGAAAGGCTACTGACCAATCGCTGATGTCGTTATATAAGGATCAAATTTGCACTGTCATCGGGTTGAATGCTGTTTGATTTGTTTTATACCATTGTTAGGTAGGTTTTTTTACACGCTAATGTTGATTACGGATTACCACATTCACTTGACCAAGATATAGAGCTCACGGCGGATGTGACTGCAGGTCAACAGGAGATGTTTACTCCTCCTTGGCACCTGCTCCTACCTCTGACGTTTGCAGTGGTCCATGTTGTCCTACTCTCAAATGGTATGTATAAGATTAACCACTTTTTATTAGGAATTTTTTATTTCAAATTAAGGGCAATACGCAATGTACATTTCACAAAAATTTTCTATCTCCAAAATTGAAGATTTCCAATGATAATGATAAGTGTACAGACAACGCAAACATCATTCAATCCCTTCAGAATTATTTGATGATGATGAAAATATAATTATACCCAACTGACAGTGTTTTGTAGTATGTATACGTACGGATGCATGCATTTACTTTCTTCAAAGAGAGGTAACTCAGAATTCAAGTATGTATATATTGTGCAAATTACATTCTTCATCAAGTGTTATCTTTTCCAAAACACAGGAAATATGGTCTGATTTTTTCTCAAAAGAATATCTAAGGGTACTATGATTTTATATTACGAATAGTTCTATAAAATATATACAGAATAATGAACGTTGCGTATGACCTTAAGACATCGTAACATGTTGATATTTATGCAGTCTTGGGGCGTGATTTCATGTATGTATCACGAACAATGACTAGATCTGAAGCTATTCTTTTTTTATGGATAAACATATTGGTCACTGTACTGGTCATCCAATCCATGGTCACTAATCACATCTCCGTCCCTGTCTGCACTCTCTCTGTCGGGATCCAAGACGAAAGACGTTTCCTTCAGAGGTGTTCCG
>CAJDSM010001667.1:0-15966 GCA_903981925.1 Ostrea lurida
TCGACAAATCCTGGATCCGCCACTGACTTGTCACCAGGAATGGCCGTGATTTCTAACACAGTGTAGCCTTTTCAAGCACGCCGTCCATACTGACTGTATGTACATAAACAGTAAGTAGTCGCAAATAATCAGTAAGCAGTTGGCAGTAAACAGTTGGCAGTTAGCTGTTGGCAGTAAGCAGTTGGCAGTTAGCTGTTGACAGTTGGCAGTAAACAGTTGGCAGTTAGCTGTTGGCAGTAAGCAGTTGGCAGTTAGCTGTTGACAGTTGGCAGTAAACAGTTGGCAGTTAGCTGTTGGCAGTAAGCAGTTGGCAGTTAGCTGTTGACAGTTGGCAGTAAACAGTTGGCAGTTAGCTGTCGTATATGGAATTCCATATAGACGGGTTCCTGTTTATTGCAAATTTGTACCAATAAAACAAGAGCAATCAGAGATTTCTGACCTCCGCCATGGTTACAGTTAAAGGTATCAGAGATTCCTGACCTCCGCCATGGTTACATTAAGGTATCAGAGATTTCTGACCTCCGCCATGGTTACATTAAGGTATCAGAGATATTCTTACCTCCGCCATGGTTACATTAAGGTATCAGAGATTTCTGACCTCCGCCATGGTTTACATTAAGGTATCAGAGATTTTCTTACCTCCGCCATGGTTACATTAAGGTATCTAGAGAATTTCTTTACCTCCGCCATGGTTACATTAAGGTATCAGAGAATTTCTGACCCCCGCCATGGTTACATTAAGGTATCAGATATTTCTGACCCCGCCATGGTTACATTAAGGTATCAGATATTTTCTGACTTCCGCCATGGTTACAATCAGAGATTCTGACCTCCGCCATGGTTACATTAATAAGTATCAGATATTTCTGACTTCCGCCATGCGTTACATTAAGGTATCAGAGATTTCTGACTTCCGTCATGCTTACATTTAGATCTTCTGGATCCAGGATCTGGATCGCCACCAAAAGTTAATGAGGACTTCCTTAAACCAAGATACATCTGTTTGCCAATTTCCAAAGCGATCTGGCCATTTGTTTTTGCTTGAAGTTGCGAATAGACAAGTAAATGAATACAGTATTTCACAGTTGAAAATGTAATTAACATAGATATGTATAATATAGAACCACCTTGTCTGAGGTAATCTAAGATTTGACGACGACTCTTCAAGACCCCCCCACATGGCCATAAATCCCAATAAGGCGGGGGAGGCATTTACATGTACCTATAGTAAATGCATTTTTCAAAACAAAAAAAATGTTATAGAATTAAAATTAGTTTTGGGTTTTCATTTTTGCAAAGCGACGTAGGATCAATCATTCTTTAGAACAATTGTAATATTCAATTTACGAGGAGTCTACATGTGTATTATCAGCACCGATCACAGTCTTCCAGATGATGTCAATTGTATTTGCTCTTGTTACCTGATATTATATGCTCTGCTACCTGTATAATTAAAACGTAGATTGAAATTCAACTCAAATACTTCAAATTTAATCCGATTTCTTGATGGTTGTCCGGATGACACTTATCAATCCCATGTTTTTTTGCGGTCTTCAGCCGTACCTTAAAATTCCGGGACCCTTTTCATCTGTTTGACATCTAATAGAGAATCTGTGTTTTTAACACTCCCTTGAAATGTTATGACTATTTAAAAATATAATATTTACGAACATAACATTATGTATTTTCAGTTTTGCCAATCGATGAGGACAGAATATACAGATTACGTTTAACAATTAACACCATGTTAACTTCACCTATGTTTCTGTCCTGTCTGTCCGTCTGTCTGTTGCAAAAAAACAACACCTTTTACCTTGGTCATATCTTTACACCATGAGAGAAATACCTTCCATATTTGATATGTGTATTTCTTGTGGAAATATCTTTCCATTGATACCAAAATATTTGACCTTTGACCTACTTGTTGAAAATTCCACTATACTGAATAAGGGAACGCATATTCACTGTTACCTAATGTCTGGCATGTTGCGTTTGTTTGAGGCTGTGTGTAGCCATTGTAAACTGAATATGTTGAAGCTTATTTTAACAGAAAAGTCACTTTGTATGTGTCAGAAAATTGATTTCCATGAACTCCATGCATGACAACGCCCATTTAATACTCAATCAGTCGACGATTGTCAGTATACCCTTACCTTGAGAATCATGCAAAGTGCACACTTTTCTGAAAATGAGAAATGGTAGGCAGTCGGATGCATTAACGGTGGCCAACCAATTAGCCAGACAGCCAGACAATTTAATAAGTCACAAAGTGTGATTTTACGTCTGTGGAACTGGTACTGCCAGACATGGAGCGTAAAGATTAGGCCAGGTCGTGGTCCCAAACCCAAAACAACGGCGCGTAATGACCGTCAGCTGGTGCTGCTTTCCTTACATAACAGATTCAAACCAGCATAAAAAATAAACTCTGAGTGCAGGGCAGCAACAAGACTAAGAATTTGCGACCGTACTGTCAGAAACAGACTAAAAGCAGCGGGGTTAAAGTCACGTCGTCCTGTTGTGGGAGACTGCTGAACACAGACGCCTCAGAAGAGCATGGGCTACACAACATCAAGCAAGACAACTTCGACATTGGCGCTATACCACGTTCAGCGACGAGTCGAGATTCAATTTAGACTTCGCAGATGGTCGGATCCGCGTTTGAATCGGCGACACCTTCGTGAATGTCATCATCAGTGCACCATCAAACAACATGATTCCTGTGATGGTATGGGGTGGCATAACCTACGGCCATAAAATCTGCCTTGTTCGACTGGATGGAAGAGTAACTGGTGTCCGTTACCGAGACGAAGTGTTGCAGTCTGTTGTTCTTCCTTTCCGCCGTAGAGTGGGCGTAAATTTTGAGTTTCAACCCCACACGCCTCACATCAGCAGGGATTTTCTGACCCAGAACAACATCACAGTGTTGTCATGGCCTTCCAAAGGTTCAGATCTTAACCCCATTGAACACCTCTGGAACGTTCTTGGACGTTGGGTGAGGGATCGTGATACCCCATCCCAAACAGTTGATGCCATGTTTCAGGCTCTCCAAAAAGAGTGGCGCCCACTTCCTTGAGCTGACATCCGGAAGTTGATCCAAAGTGTTCCACGACGGTATGAGGAAGTGATCATGAAGCAGGGAGGACATACCAGATACTGAAAATTCACCTGTGATGCACACATTTAATGAAATATACTTGATCAAAATCTCCTGACAATAAAACAAATTTTATCATCAATACATGCGTTCTCTTATTCAGTTCCATCAGTATATTAGCCACATTAGACGTGTTTATACTTCTGTCTTGTTTAGCTTATGCATTTTTTGTGAAAAAAAATATTTCCATTGGTACCTTAACATTGACCATTGACCTTGTTTTTGGAAAAAAAATAACCTTGCTCATATCTTTTACACTATAAGAGACAGACCTTACATATTTGTTAAGTGTTTTCCTGCACGGAGACAAGACCTTTATATTGATCAATACCCAAATCGCCGAACATGTTATATTTACATAGACCTTAATTTGAGCTATACTTAAAGAAAATTCTAATATAAGACATATCTTTCAAATCGTAAGAGGTTCTGCTTTTATATTTAGCATGTACGTTTTTGTGAGAATACTTTTTATTTACATTGGTATCGAATTTGTTATCCCGTGGGGATCCCTTTTAAAGTAGGTCCTCAGTACCCCTTGCTTGTCGTAAGAGGCGACTAAATGGGGCGATCCTTCGGAAGAGGCCGCAAAAACCGAGGCCTCGTGTCACAGCAGGAGTGGCACGATAAAGATCTCTCCATAAGCGCCGATCAAAGGTCTAAATTTGCAGCGGTGACGTCTTCATATGAGTGAAAGATTCTCGAGTGAGACGTTAAATAACAATCAATCAATCGAATTTGTTGACCTTGGAACCTCGATTTGACCTTTAGACAAAGGGCGAACAAACTGAAAATTACTTTACATTCTCAGTATTCCTCCAAAAGTTTCAACTACTAAGTCTTACAGTTCCACACTATATCAATCCGGGCGCATCAGGGCCGAGTTTTACTAAAGGTCGTAAACTAAAACGTAGACGTAAACTTAGACGTAAGCGTAACTTGGGAGTTTTTTTGCGTTTTACTAAAAGTCGTAACGTATGTTTACGTGGAAAGTTACGAGAAAATCTACGGGTGGTTAGATGCTGGCGCAGATCTACGCCTACCTCTTAAAACTGCATAAAAATGTCAAATAAACTGTTCAATGACATGGGAATGATAATAAATCTACCCAAATATGTGTATAATCATTACCCGTGGCCGTGCGTGGGGATCCGGGCCGCTCAGAATCCCCATGCGTGTCGTAAGAGGCGACTGAGATAAGACCGGAAAAACCGTTACGACTTTTAGTAAAACTCGGCACAGTGTCTCAATTCCTCGCGGACACAACTGAAAACTGAGATATTCCCATAACGTTCTCCGACCTCTTCCTCTATTAGGCCTTATTGTCCCGCTTTGATGTTTTCTATCTTTTTTCTCTGCAAAATAGTTAGACCGTCTCAAGTACGACTTAACATTTGAAATACAGGGGCAGGTAACTCATTGACAAGCCCTATACAAGCGGTACCAGATAGCCTTTACCTTCACGAACATATATATCTTGTTCCATATACTGTATTAAGATGTTTTTGTAGTTTAATATGTTTGTGCAGATTAGTGTCAAGCACATCATGCCAGCTTTATTCATTTACACTGTATATAATTCAAACAAATAACTACGTTTAAATTTTTTTCTCACAAAAACTCACAAAACAGTCGCAGGTTGTGTTTCTTGTGTTAAGATTCCAGCAGTAGATATGTCCGTATAGTTTTCATCGCATGTTATTCGGAAAGGGTTACATGTACACATAGGAAATTGTAGTGTTAAGTACTACAAGTAACCCTAGCATGCAGATGTTTTGTTTCAAAAACATTCACCGATGATTTTAAAAGGAAAAAGGGCACGTGAGTGAACTATATTATATGTACGCTTTAGGGTATATTTGCACGACTGTCTATCTATGACACCTGAATGCATTAGAAGGCCATGTATTTTTGTGTTTTTAAACTTGAAAATGTAGTTGAAGTATGTATACTATTCAAATTCGTCAACCATGTAATTCGCATGGATGTGTATACCTACTCTATCATTTGAAGAATGAATGTTCGACCTGTTATTTCACATAAAAAAAGTTCCGCATTAAAGCTAAGAGGTCTAATTATAGAGCTATACACTTGAGTAATGAATGACAATTAACGGGCTAGAATTTTTTTTTGGGTACAGTTTGAGTTTATAATCGCTATTTCGATTTCCACCGACTTATTTATTTTCAAAACGTCATCTAAAAATATCTGAATATTTATAAAAGATTGGCATACTTTAAAATAAACCGGGACGATTTTGTCATGGAGATAAGTGGGAGCGGAAAGCTTTAGTATTTACACGGACAAACCTTACGGTGACATCACAATTACTATAGTATACTCAGTGTTACGTCTGTCGATGGAGGTAAACAGGTGCGCTGTGGTCACTGGCGGGGCCCAGGGGATAGGGAGGGCCCTGGCGGAGGAAATGCTCAGGGACCGCTTCGAGGTAGGTTGATTGTAAGATATGGTGAGCTTGTTTTTGATTAACTACCAAAGAATGATGAATGAAAAAAAGTCAATTTCATGAATTCTTTTGAGCCGTAGCGCTCCCATGCCTTTAAATTTATTTGGATCACATTCTATCTGAAATTATCTCGGGCGAGAATGCATTCATTCAAGCAAGGTTGTTTTTTTCTTTTACAGTTATTCTGCTACATAATGAAACGATTGAGCACGCGATATATATTTAAGAAAATTTGTCTTTTCAACCATTTCGTGTTATATTTAGAAATGTATGTAATGATATTGTGATTTGATCCCTTAAGGTAAGGCTGATAGGTGAATTTAATCAATTTTTCTTACCTGCGAGTCAACACTACACAATACCCGACATCAATAATCCAGTAAAAGTACTATACATTTAATTAATTGTTAAGATTTCAATTTGCTTTGTGATTTTAATCTGAATGGATATACTGTAACATCTGACATTTTGAAAGTTTAAAAAAAAATGTTGGAATTTAGATAATTCCAAAATATGAATAAAAAACAAAATAATCAATCAACCCTCCAACGTATTTCCAACAAATGTGTACATATGCGCATGTGCATATTTTCATTCATGTGTGCGATACCACAGGCACTTGACATTCTAAAATAAAATTCTTCCCGTAAAGAAAATAGTTCAAATATTAAATACAGGAACACTTTTTAAAATTAAAAAAATGTATAAATTTAGAACGTCAATAGCCTGTGTGCAGTGCCTATACTGTACGTGGTTGCCAAAGTATTGTACATACGTATACGATATTTTACCTTGATCATTCACTATATTTGATCCTACAATCATACATTTTCCCCTCTGACCACTTTGATTCACATTTCACAACCATGTTATGTGGTACTGTATTGTCCACTTCATTTTTTACCGTGACTCTCCGGGGCGGAAATATTAAACAGTACGCTACATACCATACGCGTTTCCTGAACTTATCGTTATTAGTAGCTGAACCGACTTTGAACAGCTGGTGCATTTTCCTCCATTGAAACAATTTCACGAAGTAGTATAATTTTAAGCCACTTTTGGGTGTGCAACTTCCCATTTTTATGCGAAAAGAACTATCATCTTGGGTCACAAAAATTCTCGACTTTGACCCCCCCCCCCCAGCCCTCATTGCATATGATTATGACTTTTAGAATATGACGCTTATCTTAACGGTTATTTCATTTGAACAAGAGTGGAAATCATTATACATCAACATACTACCAATTACTTGACTTTTAGTCAGCTTCTTTTGAGATAGCCCCGTGGGGATCCGGGTTAGAATAGGTCCTCAGTACTCCTCGCTTGTCGTAAGACTGTATTTAGACTACTAAATGGAGCGCAGTCCTTCAGAGGAGACCGCAAAAACCAAGCCCCTGTCACATTCAGCAAACCGAGGTCCCTGGTCACAAGCAAACCGAGGTCCGTGTCATACATGCGGGCGACAGAAACCGAGGCCACGTGTCATAGCAAACCGAGGCCCCGTTATAGCAAACCGAGGCCCGTGTCACAAGCAAAACCGAAGGCCCCGTGTCCACATCAGCAAACGAAGGCAACGTGTTACAGCAAACCAAGGCAACAGTGTCACAGCAAACCAGGCATGTGTTTACAAGCAAACCAAGGCCCCGATGTCTACAGGCAAACCAAGGCAATACGTGTCATCAGCAAAGCATCGAGGCCCCCGTGTCACGCAAACTCGAGGCCCGTGTCATACAAATCCGAGGCCCCGTGTCATAAGCAAACGAGACGCCGTGTCACACAAGGCAAACGAGGCCCCTGTCTAGAACCGAGGCTCGTGTCCACAGCAAACCGAGGCCCGTGTCACAGCAAACCAAAGCGTGTCACATGAACAAGACAACGTGTGCACAGCAAAACCAAGCAACGTGTCACAGCAACGCAAAGACAACCGTGTCACAGCAAACCAAGGCAACGTGTCCACAAGCAAACCCAAGACAAACGTGTCACCGCAACCAAGGCAACGTGTCACAGCAAACCAAGGCAACGTGTTCACAGCAAACCAAGGCAACGTGTAACGTGATTACGCAATCCAAGGCCCCGTGTTTACAGCAAACCAAGGCCCCCGTGTTACAGCAAACCAAGGCAACGTGGTCAATACAAACCGATGGCCCCGTGTCACAGCAAACAGAGGCCCCGTGTCAAAGTCACAGCAAACCGAGGTCACGTGACACAGGAAACCGAGGCCCCGCAAACATAGGCCCCGAGTGTCAGAGCAGGTGTGAAACAATAACTATATCTTCCTGTTCAAAGGCCGTAACCGCCGAGTTTGCAGCCCTTCTCCGGAAATGGTGATGTCTCCATATGAGTGAAAGACTATCAAGCGGGATTTTAATCAATCAATCAATCAATCAATCAATCAATCAATCAATCAATCAATCCATCCATCCATCCATTCGTCCATCCATCCATCCATCCATCCATCCATCATTATTTTAAGATATAGAGGGTGTGGAGTTACGGTGGTTGCAGCTCCCCTTTGCTTGAAAGTTGTAATTTTTTTTAAATTCTAGACTCACGTGACCAATTTAGAGGGGCTCCCTTTTCTTCAAAATTAACGTACAGACTGTATATAGCTGTCATATCAAGAATTTCATTTTTCTCTGCAGCCTCGTTACAGTGATAATGAACAATTATTCATTCCCATTAATAGATCTATAGAGTTAAATGGAAAATAAAATGTTTGTTACAATATTTCTTAAAGGTGTGCATATTGGATATCAACAAATCTACGGGAGAACAAACACGAAATGAGTTGCAGCAGCAGTTTTGTGATAACCGAGTTTTCTTTTTTGTTTGTGATGTGACGAAAGAGTCGGATATTAAGAGTAAGTCAGAATTAGATTGGTTGTTTTTAAGAGACCTTGAAACGGCAGTTATTAATGGTCTTGAATTTAATTTTAAAATTTGTGTCACTATATTTACAACTGGTGATGTCTAAGAGAGAAACATTCTCGAAGGAACATAGCTGCAGAACTGTAGCTCTCTGAAAAAATATTGGGACAGATCTCTGATATCTGATCTGTCCCAATATTTTTGAGAGAGCTACAGTTCTGCAGCGAGAAGGAACGTAAAAAAAAATGATAATAATAATAAAAAAAAATATGACGAAATCAAAATCTCTGTCAAATGTTGACCTATATATTTTGGGCAATAAATAAGGAATAGTTGCATTCAGATTCCACGTACACATTACTATGTGCAATTTCATGGTTGAAAGGAAGAAATGTACTCGTACCTCAATGATATTTGAGAGAAATACTTTTAACAGTTAAAACAATAATTATCGTCGAAACGGGACAGTTGTCCCAGCTGGGAAGAAAGGGGAATGGCGAACAAATTGTTTAATTCACTTTTAATGCCTTATATAGTTGTATATATTCTGTATCACAACTGCGTGCATGTCTATTGTAAATTCTTTGACAACCGCATTTCTCTTACACAGAGTCAATCAGCCAATGTATCGATTCATTAGGCCGTATAGATGTTTTCGTTAACAATGCAGGGATTGTTAACGAGTTCAACCCGGAACTGTCCATCGACGTGAATTTGGTAAGGAACATTTGTCAACAAAAACAAACACTACATTACTCATTATACAGGAGTTGCATAGGAGCAAAAGCATCTCCATATCTAGTAGTACAATTAAAACAATCTAACTATCCCCAGTATTAATAAAACGTAATAAAAGACTGTGCATATATATGCACAGAGGTTAGAATTAAACATTCAAAGATTTTTTTTCTAAAATGTTCTGATTTAATAAACCATTTCATTTCACAGACGTCCATTATTCGTTGTTGTGGAAATGTGATAGAGCACATGCGCAAGGATAAAGGCGGGAATGGTGGTACTATCATCAACGTGAGCTCAGTTGCAGGTTTGTTAGGCGTGTCAAGATATTCGCTTGTTTGAAGTTCTAACCACATTGCTCTAATCATATATATGTTAAAGTATTCCATTTTAACACATTTTTTTAAATACAGGACTGGTTGCAATTCCATTTTTGCCGATCTACTGTGCAACAAAAAGCGCCATTTTATCCTATACGAAGGCACTGGCTGTAAGTATGGGTATAATTCATTTTAGCGTAAAATGGCACCTTATGAAATTTGGACAATCTTTGTGAAAGATATACACCCTGTTGTTCGATTCGATTCAATTATTGTAACTGTAGACCGGGCTGTAGACTAAGCGACAAATAATTTATCGCCATAACTGAGTTTTTTACCCTTCGTTTGGCGAATACAAAAAGTAACTGGTGTTAATTACCTTCCAGGAGACAACTGTCCCGAGGTACAGTACATCTCGTCTGAATGTTAAAGAAAATGTTTGCTTTTCTATTAACTAACAGTTACATTTACTGATGATTTGCTCGTCTAATCCGACGTGTTACATGTATTTCTCCTCGATCGAAAGCTCTAACTCTTCCTTTTTGACATACATGTACAAATATAAACAAGAGGCCCACAGGCCTTAACGGTCACCTGAGTATCATAGCCTATACAGGGAGTCTCATATTTGCATTTTTAAAAAGTCTCAATATGGAGTCTTTTGTTCACATGTTGTCATCTTGTAAAATATGCATATGATTCCTATTCAAATACACAAGATTATCCTTTCAATCACACAAAGGGTGTTTTTAAACAATAGAAAACATATTGGTACTTTGATGTCCAGTGAGCTTGACCATTGGACCCCAAATTTGATAGGGAACATCTTTGACCATGGGTAGTTTATATGTATGGTATGGTGACTGTAGGTAGAAAGAATAATGTTCAAGAGCCCGGAAACCATATTGCTACTTTGATGTCCATGCACTGCACTTAACCTTTGGACCTCAAATTCGACAGAGAACATCTTCGTCTCATGGGTAGTCTGTATGTAAGATAAAGTGACTCTAGATGGAAAGGATAATGCTCTAAAACTCGGAAACTATATTGCTAATTAAATGTGTTGTGCACTTGACCTTTGGACCCCAAATTCGATAGAAAACACCTTCGACCCCTGAGTAGTCCATAATTATGTATGATATGGTGACTCTGTTTTGTCTTCTTATGATAAAAGGCTCCCTGCTCATTCCAAATACATGTATCCATTTAGTTTCAAATAAATATAAATTGCAGAAGATGGTTTTCAAACGTTTTACATATAAACACTATGTACCAAGTTTGGCCCCGCCCTGGGGTCAGAACCCTTACCCGCGGGGATCACCAAATTACAATTTTGGCAGAGGCCTTCTTGATTTATATCACTATGCATTTAGTTTGTCTTACCCATGTGCGGTTGTAGAGAAGACGATTTTTGAAAAATTGTCACTTTTGGGCAGTTTTTACCCCGCCCCTAAGGCCCCAGGGGTGCAAGAGTCCTGAAATTTACAATTATGTGCTCCTTGTCCCAAAGATGCTTCATACCAAATTTGAAAAGAATTGGAATAGTAGTTATCAAGAAGAAGTTAAAAATGTTCGATTGTTTACGGACGACGACGGACGAAGACCAATTGCAATTGCAATAGTTGCATGCAAATTACCGTCAAAATATGGAAACTAGTAATCTTCGTTGTATCTTAAAGAGTTAAAAAAAGAGTTACTTTACTATGTTCTATAGAAACAGTCGGAGTTAGCAGGTCAGGGAGTGGTCCTCGCCAGTATATGTCCTGGATTCACCGATACAGCCTTTGTCCAGAATCTAGAAGACAAACTAGTAAATTCTAAGGCAGCATATCAAATGATCGAACAACACGGCTTGCTCCAGTACGTACAATGTAAAGTTATCTAGCAATGGTGTGGATCAACTTTTCACCAAATCGGTCCTCTCTTTATTTCTGTTTTATTTACAGAGTGCAAACTGTCGTCGATGGCATAATGAAGCTTATAAAGGACCAGAAAAATGGAGGCATTTTGAAAGTGTCTGCCGGTGGAACTGATTATATGCCGGCGTAACTCTAGCTGAATAAGCTCTTTGTTAGTCTTGGATGCATTTTGTCAGCATCGATGTCGAATAGTGTATGTTGTGATAGCTGTAATCGAACTAGTTCATAAAGACCATTTGTAGTTACATGTATGTATGTATATATATATATATATATTATATATACTAATATATATCTATATATATATATATTAAATTTCTTCTTAACTTCAGACTTCTATTGATCATGAGGACTATATGAACATAGAAATTTACACAAGCTGCTTCAAATAAATTTAGTTCTTTGATATTCAAATATTAAAATAGATGAATTTCATTGACTTCAATTTTTGTGAATTGGTTGAAGCAAAAGTTTCCTTGTGCTATAACCCTCCACCACAAGTTGAAATAAAAAATATTTCATCTTTAGTTTTAAGTCACACTATTTTATCTCATGCCAATTCCATGTTATAATGTCGATGTAAAGTATTGTATAGGTTATATATATAATCTCCCCTCCCCGTGCTATACAAAACAGAGGTAAATTAAACTTTTTTATGTAAAATGTTAAGTCATGCACAATGTATACACTACAAATGCAAAAAATAAAATAAAATAAAAGAGAGAAGAGAAATAGATAGATAAAACTGGAATTGAATGCTGAACAAATAGTTAACACACAGTACTAAGACGTTGAATATATGCTATATTATTTTTTTAAACGCACTTCATCATTGGTTTGTTTGATATCACGATGTCAAGGTATAGAAAAGATGCGGAATTGATATGGCGGTTGTTCTAGATTATAAACTAACAAAAATTCGGATTCGACCTGTACTTTCTAATTAAAGATTAGGGAAACTGTGTAACGTGCAACAATGATTGTGATCGCTGACGTTTTGTCAATTTCAACCAATTCGAATTCTTTTCCGGATCACGTCAAATTCTTCTTCTGTGACGTCACAATAAACGACGATGAAATAAGATTTTCTCTATTCATTATTGTTTCATAAAAAATTACTTTATCCAGTTATAAAGACTTAACCCACGCTAAAAATTAACAAGCTTACTATTTTTTTTTTTAAAATCTTCAACATGTTAAAAAAAGAAAACAAACATTGCTATAAAAACAGCTTACTTATTATATCTTTTTTAACCTCATGTTACGAAAAAAAGAAAGACAAAAACGCAATTTGTGTCAACTTTATTTGAAAAATAATAATAACAATGTAGCCCTTTCAATCGGTCAATCCATAGATATAATCGACTTCACGAGAAAATCATAATCGACCTCCGCACTTTGTGCTCGGTCGATATGCTTTTCTGTGAAGTCGATATATTCTATGTGATCGACCTCATGAAAGGGCTATATTTGTATGTAATATAAACACCAATATGAGGTAATGCTATAATTATGTAATCAAACAAGATGCAGTCTTGAACTAAATACGAACAACGCTGACGTATTAACATAACCAATTCAAAATATTGAAATGACACAATGTTAACTTCGCCTTTCTTGTATGTTACAATGTAAGTAAATACAGATTTTGTACTTATTAGTCATTACAAACTTGGTTTCTATACACTAAACATATATACTGTACGTAGTATAACAAGGCAGACTCAACATTATATAACATCATCAGTGTTGAAGTAATATATATTATATATTATAGTATATATATATATACTATTATATATATATTATATTATAATATATATATATATATATATATATATATATATATATATATAAAACAAATACTAGTGTAGGTTTTGTCTTTATTAAAACCCTAGTGCTATACAACATACCAGTATTTACATAATTGAGCATTGATAGTAGGCTCAGAACATTTTACTTTCGACAAAAAAAATTCTGGCCTAAATAAAAAATACTGCCGTTTTTGCTTTCAAATAAATTATCCTTACCATAAATAATTCTACATTGAGTTGATGTGACAGTATTCTGGCCTAAATAAAAAATACTGCCGTTTTTGCTTTCAAATAAATTATCCTTACCATAAATAATTCTACATTGAGTTGATGTGACAGTGTAAGGATTGTATTGCCCTTAACTCTGGAGTATAGTAGTTCGTCTTTCGTTGTCGAAGATGACCATATTTCATCTTTGGTTTGATTGTTTGATCGATATAATACAATGTAATAGGAAATGCCCATACTCCCAACTTCTCCACAATTACAAAGAGGTAAATTACATAATTTTCTTTGAAACATATGATGATTAAGAGCACGACATTCTAACCTTAAACATTTTAGCACAAATAGTTTGTCCAAATATAGCTTCTAATTAAAAATAATTTGGGATTTTGATTCTACCTGCATTAAGGTGTTTTTATTTTTAAAGTAAAATAGAGTGGGATTTAATTGAACAGTTCTGGGTTGTGTATTCTAATTAAATACTGTTGCAGGAAAGAATGAATTAAAGTAAAGCTTTGTTCTAAAGATGATTTTTTATCATTCAAACATTTTAAAACATTTGAGTTTAAATAAAAAACATGATATGATTAGAGTTTTAAATTCATATGACCATACAGTCAAAATCTAGTTTTATTTGACGCAGTAATCAGACGAATTTTTTCAGCCAATCAAAATCATCGTAATTTCATTTTAAAGACAATGAATATCATTATTTTGNTTCAGCCAATCAAAATCATCGTAATTTCATTAAGACAATGAATATCATTATTTTATCTTCTTTGACTTGCAATTAGAATAACATTCGTCACACATTAATTCACATCGTCGCATGTCCTCTACCTTTTCCAGGGAAGCCGTATCCTCGCAGAAAAGTTTGAATTTATTTGTAACATTGATCCACAAACTGCTAATTTGATCGCTGTACCATTCACCAGTCACACACCACGTGACTATGTGTTCACAATTGTTATTCCCTAAATTATATTCTGAAGATTTTGATTTGTCCAACTGGTCACGTGCTCTCTGAATAATCTGTTCCGGAGTGTACGGGTAAGTTTTGTATTTCACAACGAACAAGCAGGACGATCTTACATCGATATTTTCAAACTTTTCTTCCATTAAACGACCTTTAGGACTACTTTGTCCAATAGTTAAAACGTATTTTATCAACCCGTGAAATACATCTCCAGCATTTCCACTTTTATGGATTACTGTTATGTCTGCGGTGAAGCTGTCGTTTTTCTTTAAGCTCACTACGATGGCGTGATGTTGGTAGCCCGGGCGTTGGTACACAATGTGGTCCCCCGGGTTGATATCATCAACTGTTTTAACTGGCATCTGCCGAATACACGGACCTAAACACACACGACTTGCCTCTGATTTCTCAATAAACTCCAGAGGATAGCTAGAGGAATTTTCTTCATCCAATGAAACCTTTGCCCTCTTCTTGCCTTCCTTACTAGACATTGTTCTTTTTCTTCCAGTGGGTTTGATTTTTTGGTCTGTAGCAGTCAGATAATTAGAAGTTTTCTCAATACAGGGTTTTATGTTCGCCATTTCTCTCTCAATTACGGATGGTCTGAATTCTTCGAGTTGTGAACCTGTTGTGAATTCTTCGAGTTGTGAACCTGTCGTGAATTCTTCGAATTGTGAACCTGTCGTGAATTCTTCGAGTTGTGAATCTGCCGTGTTTGTTGAACCCCGGGAGGCCGGTTTGTCTTTTCTTTCTAACAGTCTCTCAGTTCTCTGGATTTCCTCCCCCATTTCCTCTTCTATGTCACTGAGTTCAGAGGGATCAACAAATTCTAATGGTGGGATGTTCATGACTCAACACAGCTGCTGTGTAAAAAAAAAAATATCAGTGCAACTTGAATGTGTTTTGGGAAACAGAACAATATAAGTAAAGGATATAAGACGAAAACTGTACATTCTGTGAGAGAAAGAACTGATCGAGGCCCGTAGGGCCGAGATCAGTTCTTTCTCTTACAGAATGTACAGTTTGAGGCTTCTATCCTACTTAAAACATTATCTAATTTGTATTCATATTGGATAGTATCAGGTAATCCAGTTAAAATGATTTGATGTTTCCTATAATCCATTGTCTTCCAATGTGTCCCTCCCAGTAAACTGTTTTAAACTACCCCAGCAATAAAAATCCAGTCAAGTGAAGCTGTTTCTTTTGTTTACTTAGTGGACGTTTCAGGTGAATCTTCTTAAGGTCTATAAACCTTGCGAAAATCATCTTAATATTCATTTCCTCACTTCACCCCATTGAATCATACAAACATGAGTTCCTCCGATGGAGATAGCATTTTCCTCACGCAATTAAAATTTAGGGATGAGAGTGAAAGTGTAAATACCGATACCGTTCTCAGTGATGTTCTTGATACAAAGAAGGAGAATGCTGATATGAAGCCTAACTAAGGCAAGTATAATTATGAGTTTTATATGCATTTGACAC
>CAJDSM010001668.1:0-13985 GCA_903981925.1 Ostrea lurida
CCATTTTCGGCATTTTGGCCCCACCCTATTAGCAAAACACCTATCCCTAGGATCAAAAAATTTACAATTATTATAATAGAATCGTGCCTCCTGCATATTCAATTTTCCATTCAGTTTAATTACATATCAATAGCATTAAAGATGTTTTTCAAATGTTTTACACATATACACTATGTACCAAGTTTTGGCCCCACTGGTGAGAACCTCCTACCCCGGGAATCACCAATTTACAATTTTGGTAGAGGCCTTCCTGCTCTAACATCACCATGCATTTAGTTTCTCTCAGGCATGTGCGGTTGTAAGAAAGAAATTTTGAAAATTGGTCTTTTGGGCAGTTTTTGCCCACCTCCAGGGCCCCAGAGACCTGAAATTTTACAATTTATATGCCCCTTGTCCAAAGATGTTCATACCAATTTTGAAAAGAATTGGATCAGTATTATCAAGAAGAGTTAAAAATGTTCAATTGTTAAGGGCACGACGCACGTCGACGGACGAAACCGATTGCAATAGGTCACCTGAGTTTAGGTGACCTAAAAATGTGTGGTAAAAAAAAAAAAAAAAATAAAAAAAATAAATACCCTTAACAAAGCAGTTCTATTATAAAATATTTTGGATTTTCGGTGTAAATATCACATTCTTGTAACAATTGCATTATCATATGAAAGTCAATTTTAAGTACAAAGTTCCTGCATTGTTTTTAAATTAGTCTTTTTCGTGTTAAATTAGTCTTTTTCGTGTGGGCGAAAAATCGCTGCATTCCAAAAGAAAAAGTGCTGTATAGTTAATGGACAGTCACAAGATATACATTCAGGCTGGAACTTTGTTACGCCAAGTAAGAATGTGTCAATTTTAGTACATGTATGACCAATATGTAATCCGTGAAATAATAACTTCATCCTGGCGTTTCAGCATGATGTTACTTGGTTTGTTTACTTTTTTTGAAATAGAGTAAAGTTTACTTGTGTCGCAGAAAATCCTAATATATTTGCCAAAGAGTGGTTTACAGACTTTTTATATGGTATTTTAGATCAGTATAGGGAATTTGATGCTTCCCTCTTTATAAATCTTAAACCATAACATTAGTGGTAAGTCTTCCAGGGAAGACATGTGTCGCCTGCCTAATACTAATTTCATTTGAAAATTACTTCATCCATTTAAAGTATACATCAAAAAAAGTATATAATTATAATGTTTTTGTCAGAATTCAGTTCGTTCAGATGACCATGCATATCCTACATATGAATTATATGAAAAGATAAGATATTGTTATGAGATGCGTTTGTGAGTTATTCTTATCTGATAAAGACAAATTTGTTTAGTATAAATATTAAGATGCGTCAAAGGAAGTTGACAATGGGAGAATGGAAACTGCGTTTACACGATAACAGTTTGTCATACTGATGCTCTGTGCAAATATCGGGAAGCTGGCCTGTGTGTTCTGAGAAAATGTGACAGAAATTAATCAGTGAAATATTCTAAGTGCGTCTAAGAGGATAGTTGACATGCGCAATTGGAACTGCGTAACACGATGCAGTTTGTCCAATGATGCTCTGTACTAATATCAGGAAGCTGGCCTATGTGGTTTCCTGAGAAAAATGTGCAGAAATTTTTGTGAGACGCAGGACGACTAAAGTGATCCCTATATGTGCTCTCGCTACGCAGGCAGGCGACCACAACAACCAATATGTGTTTAATTGATATTTTATTCAGCTGCAAATACAAGCGGTATAGTTTCTAAATGAACATACGGTTGAAATTAAGGTACAGTTTCAAGTTAAGTAAATGGACAAAATGTACAGGCGTAAGCTTCTCACCATTTAGGAGTATAACAGATTGATTGATTGTTTATTGTTTTAACGTCCACGAGAATATTTCACTCAGTTACGGAAGTCACAATGCCGGGACAGGGCTGCAAAAGTTTAAGCCTATGCTCGGACTCAAGGGCTTTGAGCAGGGAGGGTCTTTACGTCGCCACACTGCTGTGACACGGGCCTCGGTTTTTGCGGTTCTCGTCCGAATGACCGCCTCCATTCAGTCGCCTCTTACGAACGCAAGGGGGATGCGGAGGATTATTCCTAACCCGGATCCACGGGTTGAAGCTATACAGAGTATCAATTAAATCTGCGTCATGAAGTAATAATAATTACAAGAAATAAACAATATATAGTCACAAATCGAATTTGAGTCACTTTGACCGCTTGGTGTGCTATGGATACAAATGGACTTGAAATACCATCAGAACTCAACAATTTTTACATGTTTGACTTAGAAGATATGCTTGTTTAAATATATTATAAATGTAATGGATGATCAATATTATGTTGCTATCACCTGTAGAACAAGATTAGGTGAGATTCGGTCTGGTAAATATGGTAAAGTTTGTCATTGGAAAAAATTATTTCTTCAAGAAGTGAGTTGATAGCCTTTGCTTCGGCTGTATAAATTGTTGCCGTCGTTTGAGAAAGTCTTGGAAAGAAGCAATCGTGTGCTTATTACTGCAGATACCTTTATTTTTTGTTTTTGATCATCTCAAAATATCAATCGTAGAATGTTTTGGCCTGGTATTATTTCGAATTTTTGTTTGAACAGACGACGGATTTCTTTCAGATTCCTTAAATTCAGATGAATGTACCTACTATAGGTTTTATGTAATTTCTGGTGGTGGGTATTTCAGAACATTTTTGAATACAATAGGCGAAGGTTACATCGTGTTAAAACGTAATCATAATCCAAAAAAATGTTAATACAATATCCAAAGGTAAGTCAGAATCCTGCGTGTGTATTTTTAACTCATGACCAATTGGTTTTATACATTTCTTGTTTTTATCATAGAAAATTTTCAAACTGCGATGGAAGAACGCAAGTCAAAATGCAAGGTTGTCATGTTAGCTTAAGTTAATTATATATTGTAAAAGTAGAGTTTTATTTCCTACGTAGATCTAGAGATGGTTCGTTGCCTTAACATTATAACTGTCTACAGAAGTTCGAAAAGCTCCTGTGCAAAGTCGAAGACCTTGAAATGTGAATTGCATCAGAGCTTTAATGTAAGATTTCTGCCGCTCATATACTAATGTCTATATCAGTCGTAGTCAAGATTAGACTGGATTAGAGAGCGATACAGAATGGAGGAGAGCTTTTTATCTTGCGTCCCCATTTTGTGTTGTACACTTAATTGCCCCGCTACCCGACGAAGTCGAAGGGGATCTTAGGTGTGTTGTCAGTGCCAGTAGTCCGGTAAATCAGTTCTCACCTTTTTTTTCACTGCTGAGATTTAAGTACATTGCTGTTTGCCATACCAAGTTACAGATCATGGTTGAATTTGGTTTCGATCATGTCATTTTTCACTTAAGTTATGGCCTTTGGACTAGAAACTACTTGAATTATCAGTTTTCCGCACTTTTTCTCTCTGTTTGCAGATATTTCATTTGATATTTGGTACATTGCTTTGGCCATACAAGTTACGATCAAATTCGAATTCGCTTTCGATTATTATTTTTCACAAGTTATGGTCCTTGTCTATCCTGGTCCCAATTTTCCCTTTACCATAAGTACTGTTAAGGCTTAGAATATTGTTGTGGTCATAATGTTTTGTAATGGTAGGGGACTATGCATTGCTTGTAAATCACAGAATGCTTGTTATATCAAATGTCTTTGTACATTTCTTCTTTTAGCATTGCTATAGGTAGTTGAACGAAAATGGACCTATGAACTTAACCACTTTTACAACTTAAATTGAGTCCATCTAATGTCAACTATGATATTGATGAATTTTCGTTTAAAATGAAATGCATATGTGCGGTTTCAGTTCTAGAAATTTAAACGCCATTTACCTCAGCTATTTGGATTTTGTTTAGACATTAGCTGTAGTTTTCGCTCAGTGGAATTCAATAACTATCTGGATTAATAACAGAGAACAGTCATCAGCATAATATACTCTCCATGGAAGTCGTTTTTAGTACTTATATCGAGGGAATAGCATCGCGAATGTGCGTGTGTGGGTGGGTGTGTGTGTCCGTACTTGTCAACACAAATTTAGAGAAAACCCTTTGCACTTAGAATTACAACCTTTGCATACTTCTGTGGCATTGTTAGACGGCCGGTCCTATATAATTTTCAAGTACAATGCGGTGAAATATTTCAAATATCGTGTAATTTGCTAGTTATAATACATGTCAGGGTAATAACTTGGATTCGGGTATTTAAAGGCGAAGTAAGCAGCTTACTCTATATGTAGGAGTTACGGTTCGTTCGTATTTGTTAGTAGTCGAATAGCTCAGTGGTTGCGCAGACCTGCAATACGGAACCAGAATTGTTATGCATAACCTAGTGTACTCCGACACAACTAAATATTTTGGAACCATTCATATAGACATTAATTTGGTTATGTGGATGATGCACATCAAAGATCCTTTATATTTATTACTGGATTAAATGTTTGCATGCGATTTACATTATTAAAAATCCGCTTGATGAGGTTGTTCTTCAAGAGGACCTTAAATGAATTCTTAATTATCCATAATTTTTGTATAATCTCATTCTGACCCGTGATGAAAAAAACATTATCATTCGTTGAGACCAAAGAAGTGGCGTGGGTGGGGGGTTGTTGAGTTGAGAACAGCAACGAGAAAATGATATGAATTGAAAGTAGTTTCTACACGACAATATCTCAATATTACTCTCTCATATATGTGTGTAGATACTTATATCTGATTTTCTACAAGGAATTTGGCCCTATTCTCTTATTTATCTCTAAAATAATGCCTAATGTTAGTAAGATTTCCTTCGAGGGATGCACCGCTTTTGCGGTGCCCTGTTTTATACATGTATTAAAGGGGCATGGACACGTTTCTGAGGCCTAAAAATGTTTCATATTTTAGAATTCCATTTTAATGTTTACAAATGCTCACACTAGGGATTTCCTAAATGTGAGCAAAAATTTGAACTTCATTTGTTGAGTTACAAGTGGGATACATCATTAACGTACAATTTCACTATGTAAACAAGGCTCGAGCTTTGGTTTTTGGTTTACATAAAGATTGCTTCAACAGAAATACATGTTTAAAACAAAATGGAGATTGAAATCCTAAGGAAATGTTTAATGTGTTCGAATGAACTTGTAATATGAAAAAATCTGCTTTAAACGGAACGTATACTAGTAATTCATGTAGGTAAAAAAAACATTATCGAGCTTGGTTTACATAGTGAAGAATTGTAAGTGAATGTATTCCTTGTAACTCAACAAATGAAATGTCAATTTTTGCTGACCATTACATGCCCTAAGTAGCATTGTAAACATAAAATGAAATCCACAAATAATCAAATTTAGCTCAGAACGTGTCCATGCCCTTTAAATATGTACCAATAAAATATTCCTTGTGGAACGCGCCTTTCTTGTTCGAAATTGCTGAAGTGTTTGATCCAAAGCGGTAGATTGAATGTCATTTACTTAGTAATTTTTTATGGAAGTCAGTAAGATGCCTAAGACCCATGTTACAAAGATCTTAATGAAGATACCGTATTTTTAATGTTGGTATGTACGCTTTTTCCAAAGCAAAAAATATAGAATGACATGCTTATTGTTACAAAAGGCAATCTTGAATATAGGTTTCAAGTCTTACTAACTGGTCAGTTAAAGCATTATAGTTTCAAGAAAACCATGCTAAGCGTTTATTAATCATCGTTCATGGGTTTTTTCATACGCAGCTTGGTAAGGGCGATCGGTCCGATAATCGTTACGATCTTGAGTGAATGCCTTTTCATATTTTGGAATGGGAATAATAGTAGCTTGCGACAAGGGGTTGAAAAATTACCACCTCAGATATGTTAAAGAATTATGCAGCAGACATTCTTTGATGTTAGGAAGTGTTTTATAATCTAATGGATTGTCTAATTGTAAGTACATGAATTTTCTAAGATTTTAAGTAGCTCATCAAAGTAAATGCTTCGATATAACATTGTGTTTTCGATGTGACTCAAATGTTTCTATTCTTGTGTACGTTTGTGCCAAAATAAATTTGGGCTCATATTGTCTGTTGATAAAGTTTTTAGAAATTGATTAGCTATTTGTTAGATACCTGTATTATTTGATTCCTAGCTTTCATTGAAAGGAGAAAAACCACAGAAAAGGAAACTGTAACACTACGTTTTTGAATTTTTAATAGACCAGAAGAGTCACAGATTTACCCATTATGAAAACCTCGATTTACAGTGCATTATTAAAGGTGGATTCAGGTCATATATTTCAAAAAGTCCGCTAAAAACATTAAGTACAAAACTGCTCATGTATTAAAGGGGATCGACACGTTTAGCTAAGGTGTTCAAAATTAGATTTTCAATTTAATGTTTAAATGCTCACTTATGAATGATAGTAAACGCCCCTCCATGGTGGTTACTGGTGCACTTTTTATGCAAATGAGGTCAAGCATGGGCTTCTGATTGGTCAAGCGTTTCGGGGTCGATGGTGGATTCAATATTCGGACCCCCCAGCAAGGGTGCTATCCCGGTCGGTTTTAAGCACGGCCGGATTTAAAAGGTCGTTTAATAAGTTGGGCTAATTGCCGTAGTCTACTTTCGCTTTGAGTCGTGGAAAAGCTATTTCTGAAATGACTTGGAGGATTATACGTAATGTAGCATGTGTTATCGATCGCATAAAATCCGTGTATTCCTGTGTAATTCCTCTGCATAATAAAGAAGAACACAGGTTTAAGTTTACATGTTTATTAAACGAATCAATGCACAATGTAAAATTTTTAACAGATAAAAAACAGTTCAATGTTTTTTACTTTCTCAGTTCTTCTTCTTTTTAGGTTCTTCAGTAGGTGCGGGGGATTCACATCTCAACGGTTTGTACTCCTTCTTCACTAGGGGGTTTTGAGCAGGTACGGCCAATCATTCCATCGATCTCCCTTGTTCTTCAGGAAGTCATGATCAGTGTCCTATATTTCCCGATTGAGCAAGGATCCCTTTGTTTGTTTTCTTTCTGCTGGATACGGCCGATTTCTTACTAGTTGCGATAATCTTCTACTGGTCTCGGATAATCTGTTTTCTTGGGGGCAATCCGGTGACAATGTCCTGTTTCTCACGCAAGTGTAGAGGGTTAGTAGCGTAATCAGGAGTGTAGTCCTCTAAGGTTTCCTAGATTTTTTTCCCGTCAGTTCTTCCCAGCTTTTTCAGCAGGACTGTGGTATGTTTCATCTCATTATCAGCACATTATCGCGGTTTAACGATCCGTCTAGTGTGGGTTGGTTGCGAAAATTTCTTTGTTTATGGCCGGAGGTGTTCTGAGGGTTGTAGAGGCCCAGTTCCAGTCGTGACATCTTTGATTCGAAAAAAAATCAAGCTCCGGGGTCTGTAGGATTCTGAGAGGAAATACTCCTCAGATCCTTGGCTTTTTCAGCTGCTGTGCCATGATTAAGCCTCCTGTCTCGTCTATCTTCTTCGCTCAAGAAATCTGTTGATTCCGTCTTTTTCTGTACCGATGTTATTCACTTCTTTCTGAGTCTGTCCAACGACTTCTAGCTGTTTCTGAGCCAATGGTCTCTGGTCAGGTTGAAGCGCTGTGATAGAATGAGAGTGCCAGGGCTGCTTTATAGAGCAGTGCTGGATCATGCCAACTGGCATGGTGCAATTCGGTTATTTTCCCAGTGCTGGCTCAGTGCAGCTGGCAGGTGCCCAATTGAGTTTTCAGTGCGTGGGTCGTGCAGCATGGAATGGTGCAATTGAGTTTTTTCACAGTGCACTGACCTTATCGAACTATGTCAGTGCACTTATGTTGTTTGTATACATATTTTGTTTTAAAAGTAGCCCTAAAAGGGCTTGTGATGGTATTATTTATTTTACAAATGTCGGCTCATACGGGGTTCTTCTTAGATACAGGTGTAAGCATGATCTGGGGAGGTAATGTCCTGTATTAATGTCGAGCCTCTTCTCCCCGGGAAACGCATTACTTAAACAGGTTTCCACATCCAATGAAGCCCAAACAATCTCCATACACTGCGAGGTGCCGTGGTTTCTTTTAACCGAATAATCGATATCTTTTTGGAGTGCCGTTCAATAACGTATAAAAACTGGTAAATGTGTACTGATATCAGAGGTTTTTTCAAGTACATGTCGCTAACGGGCCAAATATCCTTCCACTGTTTCATGGGACGCAATACATATCAAAACACTCAGATTTTTGATAGGCTCCAGCGTAATGATGGCGACAGTCTCTGTCTAAATTTTCCCAATATACTCTCGTCTACATATCTCTAACTGGTTGATATTCCTCTACTTGCTGTATTCGTGGCGCGGTCTGCTCTTAAAAGTCTCCGTGTATACATGACTGGAGGTCAGACAAGAATAATGCTAAGCACAGGGGGTGATCACGTGAGGCACAGATCACGTGAATCCTTACTCTTTTACCTATAATACAGGATTTCTGAACTTTTCATTATTACTATGGGTGGCAGATGCTAATACAGAATAGATGTTACTATGTACTACAAAGTATGAACGGGTTCCACAGACTTTCTTACAAGGTGCTCGTCGTAATGTACAAAAGATGTCACCGGAGTGAGAAATTTGACACAGTTATCACGGATTGGTGATACTTAGCGAGAATACCAAATAGGGACGTTTAATCGATTTATTTGTATGCGGAAGAAATGAACAGAAGCTCACAAGTTGAGCGAATTGACGAATTTACGGGAATGCTAAAAAGATTCAATGGAACTTATTCGTGGAAAGGATTAGCAGCTCTGTTAAAAACAAGTCTTGGATTTTTTTTTCATGCATTGAACATATGGCCGGATCGACACACGCCTTCGACGATGCATTACCAACGTAATCAACCAAGAAATGGTGAACAAGTGAAAGTGCTGGATTACGTGTATCAAGGACTATGAGAAACGGTGAACAAACGTTCGTAGCGCTGCTTACTGTATAAGGACTACAAAGATAAATACATCCGTTTCGATATCAATTTGCCATGAAGTTGATTGATCTTTGGAATTTCCCAGAACGATAACGAATATCGGCGTTTGCAAGCATATAGCTGAAAGCCTGAACAAGAGTCGGGATTGGAATCTGATTTTATAACTTGGAACTTAGAATTTAAACACGGGAACCTGAGAAGACTGGAATTGGAAAATGATACAATCACTGGATAAGAAGGTTGTATAAAAAACTACCCGTTTCATTTTTCTTTATTCCAGGAGGATGGTAGAGTGACCAATACAGAGAAAAGCGCTAGCGTATGTATGGATTATCTACAGAACATTCATTGCACTTGGCAGTGTTGAATTGTGTTACAACTATTTGCGCGGAAAGATTATTCGATCAAGCTTAGGAGTATCATAGTCTCTGCCACATTTGATGAGAACGGACCACCCAACAAGGCTTAGTAATGATTCATTTAATGGTAAGAACTGAAGATTCGCCCCACGACAAAACCGAAATCGAGAAAGATCAGACTACAATGTTTCACGAGATGTACGTCAAGTTAAACGTGTAAGCCTTTATCTGGAACGAATCAAGTGATTGGTTACGTGAGAAGATCGAAACTAGCTGGATGACCATGGCCGTGGATCGATGTTCGATTCAAACCCAGGATTCGAGCATGGAACACCTCTGGAACTATATTGAATGACTTTTTACAAAAACTGTTTTGAAATTGATATTGTGATATGGTGAATAAATTAGTCACCAGTATACTGTGTTTGTTCCTTTTTAGCAAAAGAAGATATACAAGAAGATGAGAGACTCTGGGTGAATCGATAGAAATCCGATCTATACTTATTTTCTACTCTTTAGGATGATGGGAATATTTCTACAGGTGTACACCCTGAAAATAATAGTTTAAACCATCGAGGAGAAAATTTACCTCGCTCGACTCTTTTATGAGTTAATCTGATTCATTTGAGATCGTATGAGTATAAACTATATACTTTAGATGAGCCAAGTGGACAACTCAGACTTGGTTTAAGATTCGGCGAGAAAACGAGATCTAACACATGATTAACGAGGAAAAACCTTCTTCTAAAACAAAATCCGCCATCTTGACGTCGCCATCAAGGCGTGTCACTGGAGAGGGGGATTTTTCAACGACGTCCGTGCTCTCCTTGATGTAAACTGCAACAACGTAATTCGGCATTCCAAGTTTTTTGGAACAGACTTTTAAGTCAACAGTTTTAGAAGTAAGAAATAAGATAGAAGACGAAAGATGGCTAGTTATGAAATTTTCAAAGGAGGGGCAGGACTGTAGATTAAATACTGGTAATCGGGGAGAAGAAAGAAGGGGAGACAGATGGGTAGAGTTCATCACAGCGTTGGGGATCTCAAAACGTGATTTAAGGTCAGATGATTGTAACCCAGGCGTTAACCAAGCCCGCCAACGGTATGGACACGGGGGTGGAGACCATTCAGCTCACTTTACTAGGATTGCGGACCTAGTACAGTTAAGCGACAGGCTGCGCCGGACTACCTCACCGCACGAGACTGTGCAGCGAGCCCGCTAGGCCTACGACACCCTAGACTCAGGTTTGCAGTTCCGTGAGCTAGCGCCAGCCAGATTTTTACCCTCGGAACCGGCAGCAAGGCTCGGCGGACAACACCTGCGTCACCCCTGTGTCATCCAACGCCTTTCTGCCATCAACCACAACCTTGCATCGCCTCCGCATCTATGCTGGAGTATACCCCAGTCTCCACCAAGGAGCATAACTCCAAGGTACCCTCAGCCCAGAGCCGCGACCGGAGCAGGTCTCCCAGCCGGAGGACTCCGCACCCAGACCACCGCCACCGAGTTAACTGCCCCAGTCACTAACGGAGGTAAAATATCGAGATGGGCACAAGAGGGATCCAGTAGAATAATGAGGTGTGGAATTTGTTGGAAGAACACAGGCCCACTCCAAATAAGTGCGGTGTTGCGGGGAGACGCGGGGTTGTTGTGAAGCCTACTCGATTGGAGAACGGTCGGCACAGCGAGGACGCGCCACACTGCGATTTGAGGATGGCAGAAAAAGACATCAAAAACAAAAGGCACCTTTTATAGGCCACAACTTTTTGAAAAACACTTTTTATGGAAACAAGAAACAAACACAAGTCACAATCCCAGTTTTATTCAGCTAAAGTCACAGATAGTATATTAAACATTTTTCTTGACAATGTACACATGTTTTATGATCTTGATAAGCAAAGTCACAAAAATCCATTGTCTATCAAGAGTCATTTCCTCCTGCTAGTCACATCCAATATCGATAAGGAAACGCTAAAGTCTTGGTAAGAATAAGTCTAATTGTACCATTGTTGAAACCAAAGGTTCTCGTGTTCGGGGCTATCTGCATACAAGGTAAGCGTTGATTGCTCTGCGTAATCCCATTTGCGCTAAACAAACAGATACATCAGGATGAGTAGAATGAGGTATACATAACACACAGTACGCGGTAACTCCCTCGACCGCTTCTATGGGCTAAATTTCTCCGCTAAAGGTTGTCGAGTGGATACACATTAGCAAGGATTGGTCTGCATTACGTTGACTTAAATTGCGTGAGGTTTCACTGTTAAACGTTACTTGTTGTACAATACAAACATACACCAGGGTAAGCCTAATACTCTCGCGTATATCAGTTACCGACATGGGGGTTGGACAGGTCTCACAGGTACAGCGCTGGACAGGTTCTTGAATGTAAGGAAATTTGAAACAAGCAGTAAAAATGTCTGATACAGCGCTCTTCCAATCCTGACAGGATTCACAGGTACAATCCTTATGCGCTCTTCTCTTTCAGGCGTGATGGTACATATTGGCGAGATTACAGTCCTAGCCAGGTTTCTTGAGTGTGACCAACATTTATAAGACAAAGGGATGATAACGTCAGCTCTTCATCTTCTCTAACCACTTGTGTTTGTCGAGTAAGTTTCTTTTTATACAATGAAAAACACAACATTTTCGCAAGGGTGGCAATAGCTACACGCTCATTCATTTTCAATCATCCAGTCCCAATATCTTTATCAACGTGTGGGTGAACGACTGATTTTGAAAAATGGTAACAGGTGACCTTTTAATATAGGTTTTGATGAGTCATGACGTCAGCATGGAGGATATTCATTTGAAAATCAAGATCTTTATACATTATGTTCTATTACCGTGGTGAAAAATAAATGATTTAAAGCGATCGAGAAGAAAATTGTGTTCCTTCGCTCCACACTGTTTCTGGACTAGTCCTGAATTCATATTGAGATCAATACCGTATAAAATGTATAATAGTGCGAGATTCAGTAGAGTTCAAAACTATTAGTTTGTAGTTAATCAGAGAAGAAAAACGATTCCTATACATAATCATAAGGAAAAACTCTCTTCTCGAAAAGCAAATCGCCATTTTGGACGTCCCCATCATGGCGTTTCACTACTGGAGGGGATAGTTTTCAAATAAGTCGCGATCTGGCCTTTATAAACTAGCGCTCAGCAGATTCCGGCATCTGCTATTAGGAACTTGAGAATGTATGAGTAGAGAAAGGCGCTTGGAATATCACTTCCCTTTCCCGGACGGCGAGGACTGGATAAAGAAATTGGCGCCGAGGAGAAATGGACTTGGAGATCGGTCACAGAGTGCGTACGCCCTAGTTGGAATTGGGACTTTCCGGCGAAGATGGGAAATTGGAGATTGGTCTAGAGCCACACGATGAGGCTCTTCCCATACACCTATGACAGGATGTTGCCGCTGCCTGAAGAGGATTAGGGACGGGGAATGGAAAATCATGCAGCGGGCTCCGGAGAATGCTGGTTATAGCCATGGGGCAGGCATCTTCACTTCGAACCCCTGGACAAGCCGCCCGAGGAGACTGGAAGAAAAAGAGAAGAGAAGAAAAGAGACAGGAGAAGAGACAAGAGAGAAAGAGAGAAGAAGAGAAGAGAAAAAGACCAAGGAAGAGAAACGCCTTATTCAGGGCTAACCTCTATTGAAAAAGACATGGTTTTATTAATCACAACAAAGAGGTTTTTTCTCAACATTTTTATTTAAACTCCAAACAATGAACAGTACATATGAACATTACAACTCAGTCCTTTGACATTGACACGTTGTCCTTGATGCGTTTCGGTTTACGGATGTCTCTTTCAACCATCGGCCAAAAACGATCCCGTGTAAGGCCGTACCTTTCCAGGGAAGTAACCATTTTGTACGTGTGCTTCATATTCGATGGCGTTGATGTAAAAATAACACAGTATTGTCACAGACATCCGTATTCAACATTTGATAAAATGCGTGGTTATGGATCCACGTCTGTCCATGCGTTGGATAAAGTCTTGGATGTCTTGATGACTGGAGGTAATCGAAGATATCAAAAATATCCGAGGTAAGGGCTATCAAATAAAGCGAGACCCAATGGGCTCACCGGTTGATATGGGGTCTGTATCTACCACGTCGCTTTATGTGAGGTAATAGTGCTCCAGGTATGACATTCGAGGATACACACGCAAATGCGTCCTAATCTCGTCTAAAACATCTCTATTGTTGAGGTATTCCATCCATAGTATCGATGCTGACTTCGTGTGTTTGGTTGATTTTCTAGCAAGAGGTCGAACACAGCATACACACACAGTTTAAGGTGGGTGTTAGTTGGCGGTAAATTGAACTTCCACTCTCAGAAGTTCCCAGTCTGTATGAGTAAATGTTTCCGTCTGGCTTCTTGATCTATTAAGTGGATCCACACACCAGAGGGTGTAACACGTTTATAATATTTACTTCTTTCCAGGGGGGGGTATTAAGGGGGTTCCCCCCCCTGAGCGCAGTCCTGTCCTAATTTCCCAAGCATTGTACAGAACTTAAATACGATCTCAGGTTACGATAGTCCGTGAATTAGGTTCCAAGGGGCGGGTTTCCAGCATTTCTCCATTGATACTGATTTCCTAATTTCTTGACGGTCTGATTTTTGGAAATGAAAGGGGTTTTTCGTATTCCATTAAAAGCCACAAATATAGGAGATTCAATAGGGAGACGGTGTGGGTTAAT
>CAJDSM010001668.1:14010-36141 GCA_903981925.1 Ostrea lurida
TAGGTCACCTGAGTTTAGGTGACCTTAAAAATGTGTGGTAAAAAAAAAAAAAAAAAATAAAAAAAAATAAATACCACCTTACACAAGCAGTTCTATTATAAAATATTTTGGATTTTCTGTGTAAATATCACATTCTTGTAACAATTGCATTATCATATGAAAGTCAATTTTAGTACAACGTTCCTGCATTGTTTTTAAATTAGTCTTTTTCGTGTTAAATTAGTCTTTTTCGTGTGGGCGAAAAATCGCTGCATTCCAAAAGAAAAAGTGCTGTATAGTTAATGGACAGTCACAAGATATACATTCAGGCTGGAATTCTTTGTTACGCAAGTAAGAATGTGTCAATTTAGTACATGTATGACCAATATGTAATCGTGAAATAATAACTTCATCCTGGCGTTTCAGCATGATGTTACTTGGTTTGTTTACTTTATTTTGAATAGAGTAAAGTTTACTTGTGTCGCAGAAATCCTAATATATTTGCCAAAGAGTGTTTACAGACAGTTTTATATGGTATTTTAGATCAGTATAGGGAATTTGAGTCTTCTCTTAATAACATCCTTTAAACATAACATTAGGTAAGTCTCCAGGGAAGACATGTGTGCCCTGCCTAATCTAATTTCATTTGAAAATTACTTCATCATTTAAAGTATACATCAAAAAAAGTATATAATTATAATGTTTTTGTCAGAATTCAGTTCGTTCAGATGACCATGCATATCCTAACATGATGAATTATATGAAAGATAAGATATTGTTATGAGATGCCGTTTGTGAGTTATTCTATCTGACAATAAAGACAAATTTGTTTATGTAAAAATATTAAGATCGTCAAAGGAAGTTGACATGGGCAGAATGGAAACTGCGTTTACACGATACAGTTGTCCATACTGATGCTCTGTGCAAATATCGGGAAGCTGGCTGTGGTTTCCTGAGAAAATGTGACAGAAATTAATCATGTGAAAAATATTCTAAGTTGCGTCTAAAGGAAGTTGACATGGCGCAATTGGAACTGCGTACACGATGCAGTTGTCACAAATGATGCTCTGTACTAAATATCAGGAAGCTGGCCTTGTGGTTTCCTGAGAAAAATGTGACAGAAAATTTTTGTGAAGACGCAGGACGACTAAAGTGATCCCTATATGTGCTCTCGCTACGCAGGCAGGCGACCAAACAACACCCAATATGTTGTTTAAATTGAATGTTTATTTCAGCTTGCTAAATACAAGCGGTATATTTCTAAATGAACATACCGGTTGAAATTAAGTACAGTTTCAAGTTAAGTAAAATTGACAAAATGTACAGGCGTAAGCTTCTCACCATTTAGGAGTATACAGATTGATTGATTGTTTATTGTTTTACGTCCCACCGAGAATATTTCACTCATACGGAGACGTCACCAATGCCGGTGAAGGGCTGCAAAATTTAGGCCTATGCTCGGCACTCAGGGCCTTTGAGCAGGGAGGGATCTTTATCGTGCCACACCTGCTGTGACACGGGGCCTCGGTTTTTGCGGTCTCGTCCGAATGACCGCCCCATTCAGTCGCCTCTTACGACACGCAAGGGGATGCTGAGGATCTATTCTAACCCGGATCCCCACGGGTGAGTATACAGAAGTATCACATTAAATCTGCGTCATGAGAGTATAATAATTACAAGAAATAAACATATATAGTGCACAATATCGTATTGAAGTGCATCTTTTGCCGCTTTGGTGTTGCTATGGATACAAATGTGACTTGAAATCCATCAGAACTCAACAATTTTACCATGTTGACTTAGAAGATAGTGCTTGTTTAATATATCTAAAATGTATGGATGATCAATATTCATGTTGCTTATCACCTGTAGACAAGATAGGGAGATTCGGTCTGTAAATATGGTAAAATGTTTGTCATTGGAAAAAAATTATTTACTCAAAAGTGAGTTGAATAGCCTTTGCTTCGGCTGTATAAATTGTTGCCTCGTTTGGAAGTCTTGGAAAGAACACATCGTGTGCTATTACTGCAGATACTTTATTTTTGTCTTTTGATCCATCTCTATAAATATCAATCGTAGAATGTTTGGCCTGTATTATTTCGAATTTTTGTTTGAAAACGACGGGATTTCTTTCAGATTTCTTAAATTCAGATGATGTACCTACTATAGGTTTTAGTAATTTCTGTGGTGGTATTTCAGAACATTTTGAATACAAATAGGCGAAGGTAACATCGTGTTAAACGTAATCATAATCCAAAAAACAATGTTATACAATATCCAAAGGTAAGTCAGAATCCTGCGTGTGTTTTTTAACTCATAGACCAATTGGTTTTATACATTTCTTGTTTTTATCATAGAAATTTTCAAACTGCGGATGGAAGACGCAGTCAAATGCAAGGTTGTCAATGTTAGCTTTTAAGTTAATTATATATTGTAAAAGGAGTTTTATTCTACGTAGATCTAGAGATGGTTCGTTTGCCTTAACATATAAACTGTCTACAGAAGTTCGAAAAGCTCCTGTGCAAAGTCGAAGACCTTGATGATGAATTGCATCGAGAGCTTTAATGTAAGATGTTCTTGCCGCTCCATATACTAATGTCTATACAGTCGTAGTCAAGATTAGACTGGATTAGAGAGCGATACAGATGGAGGAGAGCTTTTTAATCTGCTCCCCATTTTGTGTTCGCTACAACTTTTATTAGTCCCCTACCGACGAAGTCGAAGGGGACTCTTTAGGTTTGTTGTCAGTCAGTCAGTCCGGTAAATCAGTTCTCCACACTTTTTTTCTCACTGCTTGCAGATTTAGTACATTGCTTTGCCATACCAAGTTACAGATCATGGTTGAATTTGGTTTCGATCCATTCATTTTTCACTAAGTTATGGCCCTTGGACTTAGAAAACTACTTGAATTATCAGTTTTCCGCACTTTTTTCTCTCTGTTTGCAGATATTCATTTGATATTTGGTACATTGCTTTGCCATACCAAGTTACAGATCAAATTCGAATTCGGTTTCGATCTATTCATTTTTCACTAAGTTATGGTCCTTGTCCTATCCTGGCTCCCCAATTTTCCCCTTTACCATAAGTATGTTAAAGCTTAGAATATTGTTGTGGTCCAATAATGTTTGTAATCGGTAGGGGACTATGCATTGCTATGTAATACTCACAGAATGCTTGTTATATCAAATGTCTTTGTACATTTCTCTTTTAGCATTGCTATAGGAGGTTTGAACGAAAATGGCACCTATGAACTTAACCACTTTTACAACTTTAAATTGAGTCCCATCTAATGTCAACTATGGATCATTGTGATATTTCCGTTTAAAACTGAAATGCATATGTGCGGTTTCAGTTCTAGAAAATTTAAACCCATTTACCTCAGCCCTATTTTGGATTTTGTTTAGACATAGCTGTAGTTTTCGCTCAGTGGAATTCATACTATTGGATTAATAACAGAGAACAGTCATCAGCATATATACTTCCATGGAAGTCGTTTTTTAGTACTTATTATCCCGAGGGGATATAGCATCGCGAATGTGCGTGTGTGGGTTGGTGGGTGTGTGTGTCCGCTACTTGTCAACACAATTTAGAGAAAACCCTTGCACTTAGAATTACCAACCTTTGCATACTTCTGTGGCATTGTTAGAGGCCGGTCCCTATTAATTTTCAAGTACATGCGTGAAATAATTTTCAAGATATCGTGTAATTTGCTAGTTATAATATCCATGTCAGGGTATAAACTGGAATTCCGGGTATTTAAAGCGAAAGTAAGCCTAGCTTAATCTATATGTAGGAGTTACGGTTCTGTTCGTATTTGTTAGTAGTCCGAATAGCTCAGTGGTTAGCGCACCCGACCTGCAATACGGAGACCAGAATTCGTATGCATAACCTAGTGTACTCCCGACACAACTTAATATATTTTGGAACCACTTCATGATAGACATCTAATTTGGTTATGTGGATGATGCACAATCAAAGATCTCTTTATATTTATTACTGGATTAAATGTTGCAGCGATTTACTTGCAATTAATAATCCTTGATGAGGTGTTCTCAAAGAGGACCTTAAAATGAATTCTTAATTATCCATATTTTTGTATAAAATCTCATTCTGACCCGTGATGAAAAAAACTTATCATTCGTTGAGCCAGAAGAAGTGTGCGTGGGTGGGGGGTTGGTTGGTTGAGAACAGCAAGAGACATGGATGTATGAATTGAAAGTAGTTTCTACTCTACACACGACAAATACTTCATATTTACTCTCTCATATATTGGTGTAGATACTATATCTTGATTTTTCTACAAAGGAATTTGGCCCTATTCTCATTTATTTATCTCTAAATAATGCCTATGTTAGTAAATTTCCTGTCGCGAGGGATGCTCCGCTTTGCGGTGCCTTTGTTTTATACATGTATTAAAGGGGCATGGACACGTTCTGAGCTAAAAATGTTCATATTTTAGATTTCCATTTTTAATGTTTACAATGCTCACCTAGGGTATTTCTAATGGTCAGCAAAAATTTGAACTTCATTTGTTGAGTTACAAGTGGGATACATCACTTACACGTACAATTCTTCACTATGTAAACAAGGCTCGAGCTTTGTTTTTGTTACATAAAGATTGCTTCACAGAAAATACCATGTTTAAAACAAAATGAGATGTGATAATCACTAGGAACTGTTTAATTGTGTTCAGAATGAACTTGTAATATGAAAAATCTGCTTTAAACGGAACGTATACTAGCTAATTCAATGTAGGTAAACAAAAACATGACTCGAGCCTTGTTTACATAGTGAAGAATTGTAAGTGATTATCTCACTTGTAACTCAACAAATGATGTTCAAATTTTTGCTGACCATTACAAATGCCCTAAGTGAGCATTGTAAACATTAACAAGAGGCCCACAGGCCTTAACGGTCACCTGATTATCATAGCCCACCAGGGAGTCTCATATTTTGCATTTCTTAAGTCTCAATACAGAGTATTTTTAATCACAATGTTAATATCTTTCAAATATATGCATGCATATGATTCCTTATTCATATCACAAAGAAAGATTATCCTTTCAATATTCACACGATTGTTCAAGAATTTTTAATGAAAACCATATTGCTAACTTTTAATGTCCAGTGAGCTTGACCTTTGACCTTTTTGACCTAAAATTCAATAACGAACATCTTCGTCTTATGGATAGTATATATGTATGAAAATAGTGACTCCTAAAGTAGAAAGGATAATCTTCTGGAACCCCGGAAACCATATTCTACTTTGATGTCCAGTGGCACTTGACCATTGCCCTTTTGACCCCAAATACCAAATAGGAAACTCCTTTGGTCCCCATGGGTAGACCCATATGCATGATATGGTGACTCTAGGTGGGAAGGCAAACACTTTAAAAGTCTGGGAAGCCATTCTGCCTACAGAACCGGATGGGACAGACAATTCTGGTTCCAGTAACCCCCCCCCACTTGTTGCTGGGGTATAATTATTGTTAAATAGGCTCCCTTTCTCATTCCAAATATTCATTTTACTTTTCACATAAATATCAATAGGCATTGGAAAAAGATGCTGTTCAAATGTTTTACAAATAACCCACTATATACCAAGTTTGCCCCCCCGCCTCCCCTCGCCAGGTCCAGCAAGCCCTACCCCCGGGATCACCAAATGTTACAATTTTGTGTAAGGCCTTTCCTGCGCTCTACATTCACTTCATTTTTTGGTCCTAACTGTTGAGGGTTGTGTGACAATTCTGCTAATTTGGAGTCCTCTACTGTTATGTCCTGTCGATGTTGAACAGGTGTCAAGAAGAGATTTTGATAATTTGTCTTGGGGAGCTATCTTCCACCCAGGCCCCAGGGTGCAATAGACCGATTTACAATTAGTGCCCCTAGATGTCATCAAAATTTGAATAGAAATTGGACTGGGTCGGTTTATCAAAAGAAGTTAACACAAATGTTCAAGTACAGAATTATGTAAATATGACCGTCTAGTGCTCCTCGGGCCTTTTGGCTCGGCCCTGGGCTCAGAACCCTGACCGGGGCACCAAAATGACAATTTCACAACGTGTATTACCTGGGCAACTATTTTGTAAATAGTCCTGGAACCTGCTCTAGCCATCACTATGCATTTGGTTTTCCCAGACATGTGCGGTTGTAAAGAAGAAGATTTTTGAAAATTGGTCATTTTTGGGCAGTTTTTGCCCCGCCCCGAAGGCCCAGGGGTGCAAGAGACCTGAAATTTACAATTATGTGCCCCTTGTCCCAAAGATGCTTCATACCAAATTTGAAAAGAATTGGACTGGTGGTTTATCAAGAAGAAGTTAAAAATGTTCAATCGTTAACAGACATTATGTACCAAATTTGGCCCCGCCCTGGAGTCAGAACCCCTACCCCGGGATCACCAAATTTACAATTTTGGTAAAGGCCTTCCTGCTCTACATCACTATGCATTTGGTTTCTCCCAGACATGTGCAGTTGTAAAGAAGAAGATTTTTGAAAATTGGTCACTTTTGGGCAGTTTTTGCCCCGCCCCCAAGGCCCCAGGGGTGCAAAGAGACCTGAAGATTTCAATTTATGTGCCCCTTGTCCCAAATATGCTTCATACCAAATTTGAAAAGAATGGATGGTGGTTATCAAGAAGAAGTTAAAAATGTTCAATTGTTAACGGAACGACGCACGACGAACGGACAAAACCAATTGCAATAGGTCACCTGAGTTTACTCAGGTGACCTAAAAATGGAAATCCAAAAATATGAACATTTTTTAGCTACGTGTCCATGCCCCTTTAAATAATGTAACCAATAAAATACTTCCTTGTGGAACGCCCATTTCTTGTTCGAAATTGTCTGAAAGTGTTGATCCTAAGCGTAGATTGAAATGTCCATTACTTAGTAAATTTTTTATGAAGTTCAGTAGATGCCCTTCAAGACCCATGTTACAAAGATCTTTGAAGATACCGTATTTTTATGTGGTATCGTACGCTTTTTCCAAGTCAAAAAATATAGAATCGACATGCTCTTTGTTAACAAAGGCATCTTGAATATAGGTTTCAAGTCTTACTAACTGGTCAGTTAAAGCATTATAAGTTTCAAGAAACCATGCTAAGCGTTCATTAATCATCCGTTCCATGGTTTTACATACGCAGCTTGTTAAGGCGATCGGTCGATAATCGTTACGATCTGAGTGATGCTTTCCATATTTTTGGAATGGGAATAATTGTAGCTTGCGACAAGGAAGGTGAAAAATTACCACTCTCCCAGATCATGTTAAAGATTTGCAGAAGACATTCTTTGATGGATTTAGGAAGGTGTTTTATAATCTAATGGATCTGGTCCTAACTTGTAGAAGTATCATGAAACTTTTCTAAAGATTTTAGTAGCTCATCATAAGTAAATGCTTCGATATAACATTCGTTGTTTTCAGATGTGAAATCAAATGTTTTCTATTCTTGTGTACGTTTGTCCAAAATAAAATTTGGGCTCATATTGTCTGTTGATAAGTTTTTAGAAATTGTATTAGCTATTTTGTTAGATCTCTGTGATTATTTGATTCCCTACTTTCATTGGAAAAGGAGAAAAACACCAGAAAACGGAACTGTAACCCTACGTTTGAAATTTTTTATAGACCAGAGAGCTACAGATTTACCCATTATGAAAACCTTCGATTTACGTCGCAACTTATTTAAGGTGTGATTCAGGTCATATATTTTCAAAAAGTCGCTAAAACATTAAGTACAAAACTGCTCATGTATTAAAGGGGCATCGACACGTTTTGAGCTAAGGTGTTCAAAATTTAGATTTTCAATTTTAATGTTTACAATGCTCACTTATGATATGTCTGATGTACAGCAAAAATTTGAATGCCATTTGTTGAGTTTCAAGTGCGATACAGCATTTACAATTATTCGCTATGTAAACAAGGCTCGAGCCATGTTTTTTATTTTTACCTATATTGAATATGCTAGTATACGTTTCGTTTAATTTTTTCAAATTGCAAGTTTATTCTGAACACAATTAAAACAGTTCTAGCGTATCTCACATCTCCTTTTGTTTTATACATGGTATTTTCCGTGAAGCAATCTTTATGTACACAAAAACACGAGCCTTGTTTACGTAACAAAGAATCTTACTTGTAACTCAACTACTGACATTCAAATTTTTGCTGACCTTTAGAAATAACTTTGTTAAGCATTTTAAACATTAAAAATGCAGATATAAAATTTTGCTCAAAACGTATCCATATCCCTTTCAAGACATACCTTCAAACATCCATCCCTCCCTTTGAACTTAAACCCACATAATCTAGTTTGCCAATACAACCCGCCATTGTGTCAAATGCTACATAGGCCTAAATTTTGCAGCCCTGCACCGGCAATGGTGACGTCTCCATATGGGTGAAACATTCTCGAGCGGGACGTAAAATAATATATAATCAATCAATCACTTTTAACTTACAATTTTGATTTAAATAAGTACCTTCTAAATACGAAGCATTTGTGGCTAGAGAAAGTCACAGCACCCTTTGTTATCTCACCTGAACTGCAAACTCAAATTTGATGACATGTGGTCAAGATACAAGTAGGTCTCGAACCCACAATTAATCCGGTCAGAAAGCGATGAGCCACAATGATTCAGAGGTGTTCTGAAGACGTTACAGTGTCAGAAATAATTCTGTGAACACGTTAGTACCGATACGATATCTTTAACATTCTGGGGCAGATGTGTGTCTCACGTCCGACAATTTAGGATATCATTTAATTTCCAAACGTTGCCTGTCATATCTAAATCACTCCAGACCAGCATCCCGTTAATGTCGCATTTTAATGCCTCGATGAAGAAAAGGCTCTCTTTGAATGGAATCCGTATATCTTTGCTGTCATCAATAGACACTGCAGTGACATTCACGCTATGTAAACTGAGTTACTCATACACGTAATGTCGTTTACTACGGCACTAGGAATAAAAGCTTTAGTGGACTAAAACATATACATGTATGCTCACCTCCATGAGGCAATGACTACTTTTAATGTTATAGATAGGAATTGATAGTACTTGTTTTGTTTTAAAAGTATATACATGTATATATTTTTTAAATCGGTGGTGACTCTTTGAATGATACGATTTTTGTGCTTTTCATTTAATCAATGTTCATGCTCCCCAATAAATATCAGTGGGTCGCAGTCGTGTTTCAGATCTCAGAAACTGATGTTTCCTGAGACAAAGACGTTGGGACCATGATCATTTTGGAGAGGTCGAGATCACTATTTCTAAAAGTTTCCATATTCTAAACCTTTCGTCGAAATTTAATCATTAAATATTCCTGAATAGGTATTGATCTTATATCACACAATAAGTACAGACTGTAATAGGCACATTACTTTCAGAGAAAGGTGATAATCCGAGGTCATGTTGTCAGAACATACAAGTGTGGAAAAAACCTTCATTTTAACAAAATTTTAACAGTTATTGATCTTTACGACCAATGTCATTTTGGAAAGATCAAGGAAACTAAGAACATGTACCGTATAAAAAGAAAAAGGTTCTTTATTTCCACAGAACAGGTATTGATCATATATCCCACAAATAAATAATAGGAGAAACCTTCATTTCAACAGTTAATGGGCATTGTGTGAGGGATTCGTCATCTGAAGGGTACATTTTCGAGGAACATCCATGATATTCTTGTTTCTCCGCAATACTTGTCCTTTGCCGGTGAAATTAAAGGGGAATATGACGGGTTTCCTCTTCTTCTGTCCGTTTGCCTGCCCTCTGTCAGGGAACTATAGGTTTCTCTTCGTCTGCAAGTCAGTGTGTCCCACTTGGTTTTCCCGCACTTTTTAAGGCCGTGCGATTTAGTGGATGTCTTATTGTAATAACTCTGTCATTCTTCATCACTTTCGATGGCGCGAGATAATTTCATACATGATACTTTGCCCAACTCTTGTTTTTGTATTCTATTTAGGACTTATGAGATCGATCACTGTTCGTTATCATTGCCTTTACATGATACTTGGGTTAAGCAGAGAAGATACCTTGTACACTTATGGGACTTACAATTATTCAACAGGAATAAGAAAACTTTACTTTCTATAGCACTCAATGATATTCACGGAATTTAACGGTAATGCCCGGATTCTTATAATAATCACTCTTTCAGCGCGAACTTAAATTTCCTTAAGAATATTTCTAAGAAAATTCATAATACTTGGATAAGACAGAGAAAGGTCCCTTTCAATTCTCCGATGTATCGCTGAGACGTAAGTAAAAAAATAAAGCATTCTTGCCATTTCATAAAAATAATTCAAGAGTACAACAGAGTCTCCTTTGTGTACACACTCCTTTTTCGCTGACCACTTGTCTGAATTATTTCTTTTTAATTAAATTACAATTATTTGTCAATTATTTATTATAGAAATTAAAGAAAATCATTATCATATATTCAGATGTTTCCCAAATGTAAAAAAGAAGAAGTCCAGATCAAGGACATTCTGATATTCCAGACGAACAGGACTGTAAATCATAAACAAAGCGGAAATCTATCAATATTCTCTCAGAAGTTTCTGTATCTGCGACAAGTAGTGTGATAAGCTCATGCTTGTTTCCACGACAATTAAAGCGCATCAAGATGAATAGTTGCCATGCATCATTTTCAAGTCTTTGGCATGGCCGATATTGAAATATTGATAATAAACGGAAGTGAGGGTCTAAAATCAATTTCGTAAAAGAGGAATAAAGATTCAACAGTCATGTAATCTAATTAATCAAAAATAAGAACGTGGGTTTAGTGCTATATTATTATCTTGACACTCAGATAACAAGAGGCCCATGGGCCACAATCGCTCACCTGAGCACTGCTTCACTAAGAAGAGCAGTAGTAGCAACTTTAATCCCCTATTGTGGCCCCACCCAACCCTCGGAGGGGGGGGGGGGTAATCAAAATCTACTCCATATCAGGAAGCTTTCAGGCAAATATCCACAATGAAGATTTTAAAAGAATTTCCCTAGATATTTGCATGTAAAATATTGATCCCTTATTGTAGCCCCACATTACCCCTGGGGGTCATGATTTGAACAAACGTTTATCTCTACCATATCAGGAAGCACTATCTCTGCCCCAGTGTTCTTGAGAAGAAGAGTTTAAATTTTAAAAGATTTTCCCTATATAATTATATTAAAAATCCTATTGGGGGCCCATCCTACCCAGGGAGTCATGATTTGAACAACTCGAATCTCCACTATATCAGGAAGCTTTCATATTAAATTCCAGATTTTACTGGCCCAGTGGTTCTTGATAGGAAGATTTTCCCTACATAATCATGTGTAAAACTTGATCCCCTATTGGGGCCCCATCGCACCACCAGGGGTCATAATTTGAACTTGAATCTCCACTATATCAGGAAGCTCTATATAAATTTCAGCTTTTCTGGCCCAGTGGTTCTTCGAAAGAAGATTTTCCTTTATAATCATGTGTAACACTTTGATCCCTATTGGGGCCCCATCGTACCCCCGGGGTCATGATTTGAACAAACTTGAATCTCCACTATATCAGGAACTTTCATATAATTTCACCTTTACTGGCCATGTGGTTATTGAGAAAGATTTTTAAAGATTTCCTATATAATCAATGATTAAACTTTATCCCTATTGTGCCCCATCGCACCCCGGGGGTCATGATTTGAACAACTTGAATCTCCTCTATATCAGGAGCTTCCATATAAATTTCAGTTTCCTGCCTAGTGGCTTGAGAAGATTTTTCCTATATAATCACGTCAAACTTTTGATCCTCCCTATTGTGGCCCATCAGCCCCAGGGTCATGATTTGAACAAACTTGAATCTCCACTATATCAGGTTAGTTTCATATAAATTTCAGCTTTTCTGGCCCGTGGTTCTTGAGAGAAGATTTTTAATTACACCACCCTATTTTGCATTTTCGTGATTATCTCCCCTTTGATGAGGGCTGGTCTTTTTATTTGAACAAACTTGATTCCCCTTACCCAAGGATAATTTACCAAGTTTGGCTGAATTTGGCCACGGTTCTTCAGAAGAAGTCGAATTCTGCTGAAATATATTTTCAATCCATGCACTCAGTGAAAACTTATGGTCCGACAAGTGTTAACACCACGATGTGCATCTTGGCCACTGACTTGGCCTCAAAGTCATAGTAGACACTTCCTTGTGTCCAGATAACAATTCTTGTAAATATGCCAATCCAAATGCACTCAGTCAAAGTTATAGGCCCAGACAATGTGTGTCCTTGACCTCTTGACTACTAACCTTGGATCAACGTCATACACTTCCTTAGGTCCAGGGCAACAATCTGTGAAATATTGTTCAGATCTACAAGAGAGTTCAGGAGTTATGGCCCGGACAAACTATTCGACGGACGCTTACGCGCGGACGGACAACCGCATAACTACATACGTCCGTCTGAAGACGGGCGTATAAAAAAGGCTTAGAATGTCTGTAATATGGCTTGTAAGAGATGTCCCTCCTTCCGCTACCCTCAACCGGAAACGCCCGCAGTTTTTTTCCTCATCTCAACATTCGGGATTCCCAGGCGTGGAAGAGTACAGTAGTCCAGCAAATTATATCGCCATCATCATGTGGCACAGGATTCCGGGGTATGCCTTACATTCTGTTTACATTAACAATGATTTCTGTAATATTTGACACTCAAAATTCCATCGTTTAAGAAATCAATTTATCTTTTTCATTGCAATTTGCGTTAAGCATGGACGGATTTAGGATTTCAGTGTGGAAGGGCGTGAAAAAAATATAGTGGACGTCGTTATGTTGGTCATTTCTGTTTAACTTAGAATATTTCAAACTTTAGCGGCCGATTTGATGCTTTTCATCAAACTTATCTTGTCCATTAATATTTAGATTTAACATTTTTATCGACATGTACTTGTACATGTATTACTCAGTACTGAGCACATATTTCCGTTCGACACTACATGTACATGTATCCAAGACAAACTGTACGTTTATTCATTTATTTTTTTTATGATTGATATCATCATTTTAATTAGTTTCGATCATAAATAGCATATTTAAGCCCATAGCTAATCACAGCATTACATATGCGTCTACATTTAATGCGCATTACATGTAGCTTCGATTTGCGTTCATGCGAAGTAAATTTGATGAGCATTAAAGGTCATGATACAATTTCTTCCATTGTTATTACCTCTGTCAAAGAGGTTGTTAAATCGGAGACGTTTAATATTTTATCCGCCTACCGGGTTTGTACCGAAGGGACTATTCCAAGGGCTTCTTCCTTGCTTGTCCTGTCTTGCTCTTTTCGCTGCTCTGTGTCCCTCATGTTTCTCTGTGCCCATGCTTGTGTTTTTCCCAGCACTGTTTTTTTCTCTTTTTGTATGCCTCCTCGTTGAGGAAATCATTTGATAAACTCTGCCAGTGTCCCTCGTTGGTTTTCCAGATTTTTTTTCTTTATGTTGTGAGGAATCATTTAATTGAGAAGCTAGTTCCAAGTGTTCAACTAGTAGTTTGCCCAGCAGTGATCAAGTGGTTTGATCAAACATATTCAGTAATACATAAACAGGTTTGGAGTGAGGCAGTGTGTTTGAACAATAACAGAATTTAGAGTTTTTTGGTACGCGATGTTCTTACAGTCGGCTGACATAAGATATCAATATACAATACAGTTAAGTGTATTGGGATCCATTGTTTCGCCATTTCATAGTTGCAATATAATCGAGGAGGCTTGTTCGGTGGACTAACGATGCTATTTTGATTCAGGTTGGAAAGCTGCTTAGAATAAAATATTGACGTCAGGAATTTCACCCTCTAAAACTCAGCACTCTGGACCGTCTGAGTTCCGTATTCCCAGCTGAAAATATACCTTCCGATCTGACTCGTCATGTACAGTTTTAATATCTTCGATTTCGTAATGTTAACGGGCAATTCAAATCATCGAAACAGTGTTATACAATTTTGCATATGATGAAAATCTACTATTCGAGTGACGATGAATCACACGCAACACAATGGCATGTAGAAATTTATTTTATGACTGGTGATCGGTCTGACAAACGCGGTTGAAAAGATCTGTATTTGTTGTGTGGGCTCTGGGCACGTGCGAGCTGGTGGAACACGATTTTACCTGTCGCACTCTCGGCCGTCTGACGAACTGTGATACGCATGGGACGTCTTTTATACATCCACGTTTTATCAACTTCTCTGACAAGATTCCTTACTGTGTACAGATACATTAAGTTAAAATGCAAGCCCGTCGTACTCAATGGAATTACAATGCTCCATAAATTTAGGGAATGTTTGCCATGTTTGTATGTTGATTGCACATCATGCACAAATTGACTCCTATTCTCGCTCGTGTCTGTTTTATGTGTTGTGTCTTTAGATAGTTCGCAATTACTAGCGGCGTAAATGGTAGTTCCTCCATTTACTCATACGTTTGTCTCGTGAGTCCTCATAGTTTCGAAACCTTGATTGCTCTGCTGGTTTTACGTTTCCTCGATCGCCAAACTTACATGTTCCTAAGTTCGCGAAAGTCTCAAAATCGATATCTAGTGTTTTGGTTGGCTCATTCGTCCTGTTCCAACGATCTTTTGAACGAGAATTCATACTTTTACGACAGATCAGACATAAAATTCCATGTAGTGCGTATAGTGGCATACATTTATAATCGATCGAGAGAATCTTTCGAACTGTATTTATTGATATTATGAAACATTGATCCGCGGTCGAACAAGATTAATTATCCCCTTACGGTCATGCCTTTAATGAATAATTATGAAATTTGATTAAAATATCAATGTTATATCATCTGTTCCCATAAATAACATTGATATATTTCTTTGTAAAAATTCCGCTACCGCTAATGTATCATCTTGTAATACCTTACTGAAATCGCATTTTCGAATAGAATATGACAGTTAAAAATACCTAACGTATCAATATTTTAAATGGCATGGGCCTCCCCAAATATAACATTTTACTCACTCTCTTGAATAGTTTACTTCCTTAGGGAAATTATCGATAGGTCAGTAGTGTCACATCTCTGATGAAGCACTTACTACGAAACAATCTAAAAACACTAATTGTAAGGAACATATTTCCGGACAGGACTCTAATAATATAATTGGTCGATGTTGGTTGAGCACTCTGCAAGGGTCAGATCCACACAGCATTTAATACATGTATATAACATCAGGTGCGAACATGTATATGTGTGTGTGCTCCTCGGGTCAAATGAGGGCTCATCAGATAAGTTCTATGTTTTTGGCTTATATGTAAGATACATACATTCTGAAATATGTACATAGACATATGCTTATTGATATATGAGCGTCAAATTGATGTTCTAGTGGTGAAGAATCGACTTTTAAACAAACCATAATAGGGTGTACACGGCAATGTGAATCCGACAGTTCTTTTTGCTAAAAGTTACAAGAAGTATCTTAGCAAATTAGAGATGGCGAATGTCTCGACTGCCGATATAAATTGGTCCTATTGATAGTGTGAGCGAATGGCTCGCACGAGGCTACAAGGATTCACAAAGAAACTATTTCATATCTAGGCTTGGGCTTTGCGTGGTTTCTCAGACTACTTAATACATATATACTTATAGGCTCATTTAGGTATTTTGAACTTGTTTAAATAGTAATAAAAGAAATTATTTATGATAAAAATGAATGTGAAATACATTGACTCTGTCTATTAGTTATATATAACATAAAATAAATAGAAATCTGTGCAAATGTTTTGATTAGTACAAAAATAAAATATAAATAAAATATAATAGTTTCGTTTAGTATGTTGTGGCAGTAGTAAGTTGAACTATGTGCTGTTACACATACATTGAGTTGATGTGGATGCTCCCATCGATGTACGTTAGAAAGCCACCAATCGACAGAAAAAGAAATTCCCATAGCGATGAAAATGTAAGCACTCATGATGAAATAATCATCTGATTGTGTGGTGTAATTTGAATACACCCGAACATGATTCTTTCTTGTTATAATTAACGTAGATAAAATCTTAACTTGATAGATCTTTTCTCTAGGACCGAAAATGCTTTAATGACCTGACTTTTTTCCGTTAGATACAACCGTTTTATATCGATGAGTCCTCGTAGATATCCGTCGTTATCCCACAGAAATCTACTATTGAACTCAGCTTGAAACGTGGCTCCGCAGATAACTAGTTATTTTCAGACGCCGAAGCAGCATAACCGGGGATTATGGTATTCTTCAGAACAGAAGAGAGGGAGTCTTGATACCTCACTATCGAAACGAGACGCCTTACATCAAATGCATTTAAGGTTAACTACATAATATGAACGGCAGGTTATATCAAATAATCCGACCGACCTCATCAGCCACGAAGTGTCTTATAAGTCGTCCGGTAACTACCTAGAACTAGTCGGTATATTATATAGCAAGGTGTGCATCAATAGCTGGAGCATAGTACGTCACAGACACTGTGGAGTCGTCGTTAGATTTGATGAAAATCCGTAATCAGGCGGGTAGGGCTTAGCTTGTTGAAGCTGTGTGTGAATAAGACAAGAATTTAACACCGGTAGTTGAGGCTCATTCTGATGGGATTGAATTTCCTCTCTGTATGAAATTTAGGAACATGTCAAAGAAATGAAACATTGTTGTAAGTTAGATTGATCTTAAGTACAAATACATTTTATTGTCCAATTAATGATTTATGGATTACAGATCACATTAAATATAATTTTTATATTTTGATGTCTAAAACGTGTGATAAGTAATAAGCCTGAATAAAAATAAACCTACTTATTAACTATTATATTTTTTTGATAAAATCGTTACGGAATATAGACTTCACCTGACGATAATTTTCGCTATCCCTATACTTTACGCTTTTCTCTTATGATAAGTAAAAGGCTGTTAGATGCCAACCATTTAGCTCCCCTGATCCTCGTCATGAGGCTTGTTTGCCTTATTTCTTGAGTGTCTTGTCGTGAACGTGTGTCTTATCCCCTAAGTCATCTGATCTGTTCGATAGCTCGTCATAGGGGCGTGTACCTGTATAGTGCGTCTTCTCTCAGTGAGGACGTTTTTAAGCCTTTCAGTTAGGGCCAATTCGACTAATACTGCAAAACCGAGACAAATTGTATCGCATGTCGTTCTAGTGGATCTTTTATTAAAACGAAAGTTCCCGTAAGGTTCAACCGAAGTATCATTTTCGCATAACACACTTAAACTTATACAAAGGTCTGCTGATGGGTTTGCATGATAGGTATGATCTTTCAGTAACGAATTCTGCCGCAGTACTATAACCAAGTTTCTCCAATTCTCCACTCTGCAAAAAGTCAATTATTTTTGACCATTACTGTGTTGTGTCATACCCTTTCGCTTTATGAACATGTGATCATTTTCCGTACTACTCTTTGTACAACGGGTAACCCCGCTTTACTTTGTGTTCAGACCTACAAGGGGCTCACGTTGGAGTGTTCGAGACCGGTCAGCAAGGATGTGATGGACTATATTCCTCCACGACACCTATGGATCGCTCCTTCCGTCGTGTTCAGGATCGTGAGCCACTCACCGGGTTGGTAATAGATAGAGACACCAGCTCCAGAAGCGCAGTTGTTGGGCTAATAATACAAACACCCAAGAAACTCCTTCGTCTGCCTATAAAAAAAGACCTGTCCAACTTATTCAGATAACAGAACAACATGCCAAACAATAAAGTTGCACACAACGGAGTAACCCCGATTTACTATTGTTTCGATACGGGCTCGGCGGGTGTGAACACGGTCAGTCCAATCGAGCCGTGAGAGTCATAGTGCTTTGATGCATATGCACATAACCGTTGCTTGTTGGGTTTGCGTACTAGATTCCTACTTGCTAATCATTATGAGAGCACATATTTTAACGCCTGTCTTGTGGGTCGTCTCGTGGGACTAGCTACTCGTGTCCTGTACCGGACGATTTCAATGTTTGCACCCTTAATTCAATCAAACTCGATTTATCAATGTGATATGTAAAATCATTTCATTAATGATATGTATAATTCATGCGTTTGTACTAGGTTCTTAGCGAACCGTTGTACATATTAAAGGCGGCTGACAAGCATTATAGTAGACCCCATACCTTCTGTACAGGTTTTACCTTATCTCTTACGTAGTTGGATATTCTAATTTGAGGATAAGTATTATTTAACAACGAGACGCCAGCTCGTATCATTTTATTTGAAACTAAAAATTTTGTTTTAAATTTCGAGTTGAGATGTCTCATGCTCATACTAGCTAACAACAAGACTGTCTTAATACGACCCAAAAGGCTTCATGGATCATCTGTCTGCTCAGCGAGCAATTTTTAATTTGTATGGAAACCATTACCTGTGGACGAGCGACGGGCGCCTTAACTCTAAATAGAGTGCATGACGAGAACCCGGTTGGTATCTGTTGTTTTATAAACTTATAAAAATGAGTGCTGAATCAAAGATATAGAACTCACGTCACATCTGTGGAAAGTTAACAGACCGTATTGTTAGTTTTCAAAAAAAATTAAACGGAAAGGTAACCACCAGCCTATTATCTTATCATTGCATACGACTAAATTATCTTGTACAGGGATGCCGATTCAGGCATCTGACAGGCCTTATGATACCGGTTCGTTTAGAGCTAGTTTTCATAGACAAAGAACTGTTGAAATAGAATGTAACGTGTCTTGCGCTGTGCTAATAGACTTTTAGACAGCGTTATCAGGACGAAGAACTACTATATCATGAGGATGCGGCATCACTACCGGACAGTCGATTGACGCTCAGAATGGTTGAGCGAGAGCGTGCAATATGTCGAACTCTACCGAGGACTGTATCAGCTAAACGTAAACAATGTCTGTCACTGGTTTATTTATCACCACATTGCATACTTCATTGGCACTTGTGTGAACACTCAGTTGCATGTTAAGATATATGTGCCATATTTCAAGGCGGCCAGAATTTGAAAGAAGGTTGTTGGGTCCAAAGTTTGTTCTTTTACTCCCGAAAGCGGTGTGTGAAAACCCCAAATAGCACGAAAGGACCATTTTCGTTAAAAAAATATGTTTAACTATTAGGCTGGTGCAGATCAACATGCCATCAAAATCGAAAGAGCCATTTATCCTGTTATCCTTATTTACTATTACCTATCCTAGCACCTGATCTCACTCTGTGTGTCCACGGGTCACGTGGTTGCGAACTCTGTTTTGTATTTCTTTAACTTACAATTATCACTGTTCGTTATCTTTGCCTTTATACTTATTACTAGTATGATAAAAATGCTTAGTGCTTACAGCCCTACGGAGTTTATTTTCAATATCAGTATCTCAAATCCAAGTAATTTGCACCGTACAACTCCATTTCCATTGGTAGTTTATACAAGGGTAAAGATTGGGCAGAGTTAAAACAATCATATCTGATTATGAGAAATTGAAAGTTGAATACGGTAAATAATTTCTGGCTTCTGTGACTCGACGCCATAAAAAAACCAAAACGTTTTTCGTCCATTAAATTGTTTGATGATTACAGGGCCATAATTCGGTTTGGATACACTTAGCAAAGAGATGGTGTGAGAGAAAACGCAACAATTGATCAGATTAAACGCCAATCCTAAGCTATTTATCAATTCATCTCAATCGAGCACGCCAAAATGGCCGGCGAAAGTGTAAGAAGAGCGGCTATCTTGATTGCAGACAGCAGAATTAAGCTCTTGTCTTGTTGGTTGAAGAAAATAGCAAACAGAGCGATCGGACGCGTCAAGCCCGCGACTCGTCCGACTTTAATTAAAGAAGAAATGAAAAATCTGTGTTCTAATCGCTAACGTATGGCCAAATTGAGCTGCAGATGATTTATACCGATGCAATATATCTGTCATTACGTATAATTTGCAGGTGGAAGTCAATTCGTCTTCAAGGATGATTTACAAAATGGGCTCCAAATTACCGGTGATCTACATTTGTAGCGAAGAACAGTTTAACTCTAACTAGTCAATAATAACTACTCATCATTATTTCAAAATATCTAATACCGTAACCAACTGTTCTTGAATCGATGTAAATGTGATTGGAAAATGACAGGCATTATTGCATCTCTGTAAACTCTCGACATTGATTTCCCAGGAAAAGCACTGTTGACAAAAACGGATGGAGCATTGAATACCAGGACAGGCGCACGGAACACCTGAGTTATTGATCTCAATCAAATGTAATCATTTAACAATCTGAGCAAGTGCTGCCTGTTCGCGAGACGAGGTGCAGATTTCTATTAACACTGAAAAGCCACAGTACTGTGTAATATGAACGGAATTTAATCAAGCACTGGACGAGGTGGACACGTTTGATGGGATGAGGGGTAATTGTTTTCTGTCACCCCGTGCCGGACCTTTGTCGGGAGGATAGAGAGTTCGATGCAGCTGGCGGAGTTGGTTTTGTCTTGTCGTGTTGTCGCACGTGGAGGTAGTGGTGTTCCGGGAAGTAGATTACTTCTTATTTGTGACAAACGGACCAAACTTTCCATGGAATATGCAGACAAAAACTCAATGACGCCAAAGGTGACGTAAGAGTGGTTTCCGTCAGTACTGACGACTCTTTTGTCACATACGTCACGCAGATTGACTCTCTGTTACGTAATGACACGCGTCATGACGTAGTGGTAGTTTTGGGAGACAGCGCTTTGGTGAGCGCCGTTGGGACTGTAGCGCAAAAGACCCGGATGCCAGTGATCGCCTACAGCAGGGGCGCCTCTCCATTGGTAAGACACAGATAGAGAAAGCAGAATTCTCTAAAAATGGGCGATTTTGAAAAGAACTAGCTACTTGGTAATTGTCACTTGGTTGCACGCATTCTATCTAAATAATTAACTATTCCCTTTCAATACATTAATGTTCAATCATTGATTTCTCGGTTTATAAATACCTGTAATTGGAATTACAAAAGCACCTGTTATTCTCCATGAAGAAATCGTTTCGCTTTTTACGATTTTAATGATCTCTCTGTACAGATATTTCAATGGCTTTTTACTCGTGTTTGTTTCCATTATGTCGATATCAGATGGAACGAAAAACAGGAAATTAGAATTTTACATGTCGACAATACTTTTCATCTTAGTCTCTTAAGGCAATATCAATCGGACATTAGTTGGTATAGAGAGAGTTGATTCTAGATGGCCGCCATTGTTACAATCCTCGTATTCATAAACTAGACATATTTTAAAAAAATATTGTGGTAAAAACACATTAACATTACGATGGAGAAAGACAAATGTTGGCTATTTTGTGTGATGTTAGTAGTCCCAGGCATCCTTTTCATTGAATCGACCAAGATTTTCAACATTTCTTTTTTAGATCTAAAATTGACAGAAAATGTGGCTCTGTTCAAAACAAACTATCAGTAACACGCGGGTCCATTGAAGTGACATGTCCATTTTCTGAAGATTGGTTGAACAGTTGTTTCTGTGTATTCATAGGTTGTATTAGCATCTAAACTAAGCCGAATAAGAAGTTCTTTTTTAATTCGGTGGAAATTCACGATAGGGTTCACTAGAATACATAATCAGGCATGTTTATGTTAATCTTTACTCTGGATATGTTGCTGAAACCTTCGTAGACGAAGCCGATCAGCATAATCAGCAAAACCTTCCTCGTTCGATTCCAATAGGGTTAGACTAATGAACCATTGATAGTTTTATCCTACAGATAACACACCGAGTAAAGTTCTCGTGACACCAAGATATTTCCGGGTATTAGTGCAACCAAGTGTAGAAACATAGTAATGATTCTCATGAAAACATAAGAGCGGTAATTAAATATAAGGAGCAACGATTCTAGGGCGTACAACATTGACACTTTGTTGTTGCTGACGTCACTAACAGGTACAGTGATTTCAACGCTCGTACAATAAATTGATACGAAGGCTGTACGGTAAAAATTGTGGACAAGTTATCTCAAGTAAAAAAAAAATTGATAATATCAACCAGTCTTGAGATACGGAACTGTCTAGAATGTCTTCAGATAGACGGGCTGACATTTACGTAGAACTGTTTGTTAATTTTGATTTTCATAATTTTGAAATGCTTTATGATAAGTAAAGTCATTTAAAAATTGAAGATGGAAAGGTCTGTACTTCATAGTATAAACTATCAATTTGGAACTCTTCA
>CAJDSM010001669.1:3742-24520 GCA_903981925.1 Ostrea lurida
AAAAAAGAGGAGAGCATTTAAGCTATGAACACCCTTTTGGATCCACTTAAATTCTAGTTAAGATTCTTTGGCGCCAGAATAATGTGAACATCAATTATGATAATGAAGGTATAGTCAAAATCTCAAGGCTCTAATTACGATAAGTCGTCACAAGCTCCTTTACACCCTTCACAATCCCATTATAAACATTTAGGATAACGATTGGTTTCTTCTGTCCCTGACAATATGCACATCTGCAAATGCCAATGACCATTGCACAAAGGTTAAATTCCATCGGATAAGTTATGGGATAGGAGAAGTGTTCACAAGCTATTCTAAAACCCCCCACCCTCTAGATGCCATTTATCACTTTAAGAATACACAACCGGTATCCCGATGTCCGACAAATATACACCCATCTTGAAATGATAATTGAAGCATTGTCAGCAAAGTTCAAGTCTATCGGATAAGCGCATAACAGGAGGAGAACCGGCGTTCACAAGATTAGCGGGCGGACAGACTGACAGTCCGACAGACGAACAGAAAAGCAACACAAACAAGATGTGTCCCTCTGAAGTAATGAAATTTACATACTGAATAACATGTGCAATTTACAATAATACATACATTGAATGAATACAGGGTGTACTTTGTCCATCATTTAGATCATAATCATGATCACTGCATGGCAGTGAATATCACAAAAGTATAGGGATCGGGGCTTACATGTACATTGTATCTGCTAATGGACAATAGCTTGACAGTGACTGTAGCATATTGCCTCCGTACATTCATCTAAAGCTTTAACCTAACTATATAAATTACTGTTTATGGTATTGAATAATACTACATGTGCGTTTTATATGATCAGATGATCAGTATATCAATCATTGTACATCGTATGTTCAACTTCTTAATATTATGTCGATATTCTAGGGTCTTCGCTGGCTGTAAGTTGAGTGTTGGACCTGATTTTGAATACATATTTAGATACTAAGTCAGAAAGTACGAAGCCAAGACTAGGACATCTTCGGCAAGCCAGAGATGTCCGATTCGCTTAACTCTGAATATCGCCTGTTGGGGCAGATTTAGGCGAAGTTTCAATGATCGCGCTTTTGACTTCCGCAAGGCATCTCAATCGAAATCGGCGGCAATTCATACCTGTTCGGTTAGAGTTTCACCAAACCGCTTGAATGGCCAACAAGTACTGATTTTGTCTTAAAAACTGCGTAACCAAATTTATCTTCAATGTCTTTCTCTTGTCATCGCGTTCAAACTTCCATTTTGTGAAACATATAACACACGGGACTGAAATCTGATTAGCCAAGCTTGTTGTTTCCGTCAAGAGCGGATAATCTCATTGTCCGTTAGATTGGCAATTCAGTCGCGATAACATCTGCCAAGGGGGAGATTACGAGTAGCGAATCGGACACTTGGCTTGCCGAAGAGAAACTAGGACCGCTTAATACTTAATAGACAAATTGAAAATATTTATGAGATGCGAAATATGCGAATTGAAGGGCAACGAAAAGAAAGCGCAACTAAGTTAACGCGAAATAAAATGCCAAATGTAACGCCCGGAAATAACGCGCCTTCATTGTGTAATGAACCTACTGTCCTTGTTGGCCGCTGTGATTATAATAAGTTATTACCGAATTAGCTAAGACGAGGGAGCATACTATGATGGGAACATGTAATTATGTATAACAACACGCACATATTTAAGAAAATCAAGTTTAATTTTTGAAATACACGAGGGACAGGATGTCATGTATTTTCAAAAAAAATGATTTTTAAACATCAATTTACATATGTTATTACTTTTCTTTCTATCGGAATTCTTAACATTACCAACTTTCTTCTCTTTCTTTCTCTCTCTCTCTTTCTTTCTATCCGGAATTCTTAATTACCACTCTCTCTCTGCTCTCTCTCTCTCTCGTCTCTTCTCTCTCGTCTCTCTCTCTCTCTCTCTCCTCTTCTTCTTCTCTCTCTCTCGCTTCATCTCTCTCTCTTCTCTCTCTCTCTCTAGATAACATATGTAAATATATGTTTAAAAATCATTTTTTTTTAAAATACATGACATCCTGTCCTCGTGTATTTTCAAAATTAAACTTGATTTCTTAAATATGTGCGTGTTTATGAAAATACAATGTCCATCATGTATGCTCCTCGTAGTAATGGTAATAACTTATTATAATCAAGGGCCAACAAGGACAGAGTCATTACACAATGAAGGCGTTAATTTCCCGGGTTAATTTGCATTTTATTCGCGTTTAATTATGCGTTTCTTTTGCGTTTGCCTTCATTCGCATTATTTCGCTCTCATAAATATTTTCAATTTGTCTATTAAGTATTAAGCGGTCCTAGTCTCATCTTCGCAAGCCAAGTGTCCGATTCGCCTTACTCGTAATCTCCCCCTTGGCAGATTTATGTCGCGACTGAATTGCCAATCTAACGGACAATGAGAGTTATCGCTCTTGACGGAAACAAAAGCTTGGCAATCAATTTCTAGTCCGTGTGTATGTTTACAAAATGGAGTTGACGGATGACAAGAGAAAGACATGTGAAGAAAATTTGGTATACCAGTTTTTAAGACAAAATCAAGTAGATGCATTCAAAGCGGTTTGTGAAACTCTAACCGAACAGGTATGAATTGCGCGATTTGATTGGGATGCCTTGCGGAAGTCAAAGCGCGATATTTGAATCGCCTAAATCTGCCAAGGGGATTAGAGTAAGCGAATCGGACACTTGGCTTGCGAAGATGTCCTAAGTCTTGGCTTTCGTACTTTACTGTAGTATCAATGTATTCAAAATCAGTCCAACCAATACAGCCAGAGACCTAGAATATCAGTAATAATTTATGAAGAAGTTGAACATACGATGTACAATGATTGATATACTGTCATCTGAATATAAACGCACATGTAGTATTATTCAATACCATAACAGTAATTTATATAGTTAGGGTTAGAAGCTTTAGATGAATGTTACGAGGCAATATGCTACAGTCTACTTGTCAAGCTAATTGTCCATAGCAGATACAATGTACATGTAAGCCCCGATCCCTATACTTTTGTGATGTTCACTGCCATGCAGTGATCATGATATGATCTTAAATGATGACAAATGTACACCCTGTATTCATTCAATGTATGTATTATGTAAATTGCACATGTATTCAGTATGTAAATTTCATACTTCCAGAGGGACACATCTTGTTTGTGTGCTTTCTGTTCGTCTGTCGGACTGTCAGTCTGTCCGCCGCTAAATCTTGTGAACGCGTCTCCTCCTGTATCGCTTATCCGATAGACTTGAAACTTTGTACAATGCTTCATTATCATTTGTAGATGTGTATATTGTCGGGACATCGGGATCCGGTTGTTATTCTTAAAGTGATAATGGATCTTAGAGGGTGGGGGTTTAGAATGGCTTGTGAACACTTCTCCTATCCATAACTTATCCGATGGAATTTAACCTTTGTGCAATGGTTCATTGGCATTTGCAGATGTGCATATTGTCAGGACAGAAGAAACCAATCGTTATCCTAAATGTTATAATGGGATTGTGAAGGGTGTAAAGGAGCTTGTGGACGACTTATCGTATATAGCCTTGAGATTTTGTACTATACTTCATTATCATAATGATGTTCACATTATTCTGGCGCAAGAATCTAACTAGAATTTAAAGTGGATCCAAAAGGGGTGTGTCATAGCTTAAATAATCAACCCTACTAGTACTTCAGCGTCACAATGGCATTGGGTTCATCGATGTTCTCTATCTTTCTCCTCAATGCACAAAGTGCAATTTCCTGCTCGTGCCTTTTCCTCCACGCCATGCTGTGAATTGCATGTAACGGGAGGGGTGTGATTTGGAGCACTAGCTTGGGGAGACATTAGACTGGATTGCCTGCCCTTGATTCCAGACGTTTCGCTAGGAAATTCAAGTTGATTTAGCGAGGCGCCCTATCATTGACAGAGTACCAGTCTAGGGGATACATTTGTTTTTTAATATTATATTATCTACCATAAAGAGAGATAAGCCGACCGCCTTGGCAATAACAACTTTCGCATATTAACACTATTTACCATGGTATTACTTAGTTACACTTTTTGAAATATTGATTTAAAAGTGCCTCGTCATCCGGAACAAAAAAGTTCATTGGAGTGTATATTCTTCAAAGATTTTGAAATGAATAATTAAAGATGTTCTCTGCTGGTATGAAATTTTTTATAAGTAATAAACTTTTTGAATAACCCATTTTTTTTTTTTTAAATATGATAGTTGAATTTGGTATGTATTAAACTACAGCACATGATATTTAACAGGTCAGAAATTGTCAGGTATAGTGAACCTTCCGTCGTAAAAAAAAAATGGTCCAGACTCTTAAAGGTTTAGTAATTTCAAAGCGCTAGCGAAAATTCGCCTCACTGAGTTCATATCTTATATTTTTTTAAAAATATATCAATAAAAAACGTCTTTAATTTTCATGAGATTAACTAGTACGTCCATCTGAGCTTTCTACAGGCTTTTTTCATTCGATATTTATAGCTAACATCAAATCACAGCAAAATCTATACTATTTGCAAGCAAAATAAAAAAAAATGATATATGACATGACTGAGAGTTTGTATCACTCTTTTGATTCTGAAATTAGACCTTATATGAGGTACTGTAAGGAGGCAATAACGTTTGACATAGTGATCGTTTTGCTATCTTCGGATTTGTTAACATGATTTAAAATATGTAAAAGTTCATTCAGTTCTGTCTTTGACTGTGCATCGGCAAAGTGGGTTATCTACTTTGGCTTGGAACACCAGACTGCGACATATTAATGAACTCTTTAATACGAATATAATCAATGCTTTAAGGTTTTTATGTCAATCTCGTGTTTACTGATTTCCAATAAGAATACCTTGTTCCTATTGACATTCTCACAATATTTGTTCCACGTGTTGATTCTGCAGTTTAATATGGCAAAGGTTAAAAAACCGTGATACATTTTAGGCATCTAGGCATTATATGTATATTAACGGCTATGTTATTGACTCACGATTTGCAAGTCAGTGCAGTAATGAGCAACGATATTCATACAACAGCCTTATGCCCAACAATAAGCAGCATTTAATAGATGAAATCAGACATCCTGCTGATCTCAATCGATAATGTCACCAACCTTGAAACACAAAAAACCCGCAAGTAGCCTCTGTATATATGTGGCAGATTGTATTTTAATTACGTGATGCGCGGGGGGAAACTTGCCGGTGCAGTGTACAATGGTTTGTGTCTCGGAGACACCGCTTTATAGTGTCTAGATTGGCAGAATTTTTGTACGCTATATTGCTTGTAGGAATATATTGATTTTGGGGGGTCTTGAATACCCTGTTTTGTACGTATTGATTATATTTGCATTCTGACCTTATTCAATGGGTCCGGGATCATGTAATGAGTATTTCATTATCTCGCTATCATTACATATTTTGTATCATAATAAAACGAATGCGGCTCTACGCGGCTACATTGAGGAAGAACACCGCAAACTATTGATTGCTTGTTATTATTTAAATCATTACAATTATAAACAGCATCTCTCTCTCTCTCTCTCTCTCTCTCTCTCTCTCTCTCTCTCTCTCTCTCTCTCTCTCTCGTGATAACAATATTTTACATATACAGTGTAACCTTTCACATTTTCACGAAACTTTTCAATCTGTCATATTGATACATGTATTTTTTTTTTCTAACAACATTTACACGAGATCATTTCATCACTTTTAAACTAAAGAAATACAAATTCCTAATCTATAACGAATACCACACAAAACTCCATATAAATACCATATCCCTTCGCGTGTCAAAAAAGAATAATTACGGAGAATGAGGAGCGGCTGCCAGCGATAACGAATCGATCTATTGCATTGTCGTTTAATATCTTTCTGATAGAATGAGCATGATCAGCAATTAACGTTTTCTCATAATAGATTAATCTTGGGTCGACATCGGTATTTCTAGTGGTTCAGGGTTTCCAAGTCTTAATGTTTTAATATCTAAAAAAGAGGTGTGACCGAAGTTTATATAAATTGATAATAGGATTTTTTGAACTTTAACAAATCAACACCTCTGACGCAAGGATTGATTGTATAAATTAGTCGATGTATGATTTGTATGTACATATGTATGTGGACCTTCCAGTTGAATATTCTTTATGGATAATATAGCCCAATGAAGGTAAGTGATATACCTTCAGTCCCTACTACGGTATAAAGAGTTAGATCCCCGAAAATGAAGTCAAATTGAGTGTAAATACAAAGACCGAAAGCACTGGTTAGAAAGACAGACGGAAAAATTTCAATTGAGCAAAAAAGTATGAGAAAAAATAAAAAATTTAAAAATATGTGATTTGCAGCACAGACTTACCGTGTTCCTATGATGCACTGTTATATGAAACCCGAGGATTTGAGAGAAATGGTCGTAAATACATTTTTTGTAAATTGAATGATAAATATTCATGTCGGTGGCATGATATTCTAATTAATGGTGCAACTTGAAGATCGCTATTCACACTGAAATGCATAAAATAAAACTTGCATGTGAATACAAAACTTTGTGATAAAGGTTGTCAAAATCTACATATTTCATTTTCACTAAATTTACACTGGTGATCCAGGTTTCACACAACAAGGTAAAACACTACGTACTAGTACTTGTAATGTCAGATACATTATAATACATTAGGCCTACAATTAACGTCAATAGTCGGTATTCGTACACGGGGGTGTTGGGGTGTTCTTGCATGCATACAGGCATATAAACATACACTATATACCCAGACATTTAGACGGGATTAAAAAACAAATATTAATATTTTCAATGTTATCTTGATAGGCGTTTCTTCATGAATGCGTAGCAGAATATCACTGAAAACTTAATAAGAATACCGTATCCCTTCGCGTGTCCAAATTGAATACAGATAAATATAATACGAATATTTTCACGGCTTGAAATTATTATATATATAAGTAGAGTATAAATATAAATACAAGAGACTTCATTTTTGAAAATGCAAGAGGGTATTAACTGCCATGTTGCTTCATGTCAACGTACTTTACACGAAGCACTAATTACGCGCCCCATGACGTATGCCGGCGTTAAGCGTCCTCATTCATACCCTCATGAACTTCCAACACTGAACACTTCATATTAATCTACTCTAACTAATTTCTCTAAAAACTTACATAACTTAGTATTTCTCTTTATATGGATGCCTTATGCGTAGTGTATATAGACACAGTGCATGTTTAAACTAGCTTGTTTGGGATCACGTGGATGGCGAAAACATTATCCATTTATTGCTGTATTGTGGTTAAATTCTAGGGAGAGGGATGAAATAGGCTGTGCCTGCTGCCTAATTACACTCACTTGTTTGTGAAAATTTTGTTTAAATTACGTTGTGGATATTTAAAATACGAAGGTTTCTCAAGTCTGATAAAAGATATGCAAATAAAGGGATTCAGTAAGTGCACCACCTAGCGTCTGTAATAAACGTATACTTGGACAAACTGAGAATGTCGTGGCTATTTATTTTTGTTATACGCTGCAGAATTACCTTACATCTAACCTAGCATTGACTAGATGTTTGAACACAATTGGCAGTCTATGGTTATCTCTTAAATTTAAAAGTAGAATTTAACACATTTAGATATTTTCAATTCGTTTTGCGTGTAAAACTTCGTAATATCTAATTATCTTGTTCAGGAAGTGCAAAAATTCTGTGTTCTATGTGCAGAAACTTGTGGTGCGTGTGCAAAAACTTCTAATCATGCAATGTGTGTGCAAAAAACTTGAATTGTACTGTAATTGTGTCTTTGCAAATTGTAATGACAGCCATTTCCTCATGAATGCGATGTAGTTGTGACGGTGCGCGTATGAATCTTGTAATGACAGCCATTTACTCATGAATGCGATGTAGTTGTGAACGGTGCGCGGTATGAATCTTGTAATGACAGCCATCTCCTCATGAATGCGATGTAGTTGTGAACGGCTGCGTATGAATCTTGAATAAATATAGATAGCACAACTATTTTAAGGTAGCCCACTACACCAAGGTTTTTACTCTTTATGACACAACGTCACAAGATGGCGATTTTTAAAAATGTTTTGTGAAATTCTTTGCTTTGATCAGCATTCTTGTATATCATCATAGCTCAGTATGTAACGCGTCCGGCTGGTAAACCGCAGGTCCCCAGTTCAAATCCGCTAGGGACTTTTGTTCATGAATACTTATTGAAAGCAGTTTTTGAAAATCATATTTTTGCATCCAAAATTTCATATTTACATGTATACTTATCATATATCGTCACATCTTTCCTAAGCATATCATTTCGTATTATTTTGAGAAACTTTTCCCAAATGTAGTGAGCCACCTTAAATGAGAAGAATTAGTACATGTAGAATGTAAATATGAATTAGAGGAATTTCATTTTTTTAAAGCGTTTCATGATAAGTGTGCCGTCGTGAAGCTTCTCAACTGAAATTTATTTTTAGATACAGTATATATGTATAATGTGAATACTGTTGTGTGCAAAATCTTCTGACCTGAATCGTGAAAAATCGTTATATGATATTAGAGCACTTTGAACAGCCAGTAGTGTATGCAGAATTGTGGTGTTTTGATCAAGCCAATCGCTCGTTTAAATGCGAAGGAGCTAATGAGAGTGCGAGGGTGACTAAGCAAAACTAGGAAATTGTTGGGGCGAAAATGCTAAAGTCAAATCTTTCCTTTGCCTTCGCCCTAACATCCACTTCGTGTCGAAATGAAGTTTTGATATACGCATGCCTAAGATGATTATGATAAAATTTTAAGTTCTTCAATACGGGTTACATGGCTAATATTGAAATAAGATTATTACTACCTTTAGAACAGTTTAAAAAAAGACAAAAAACAACTTTACTTGTTCAAGCTCACATGATGAAAAGTTTTCGCCAAATGAGCATACATATGTTATATGTTTATTCCCTTACGTAGTACATATGACAGATTAATTTTACGTTGAAAAAGAAAATAGCGAGCAAATGAAATATGCAAAACCGTTTATGGATAAAACGATATTTTTAATTAATGTACATGTACAGTTGTACACAGTCATCAGTGTAATTGCTAGTCCACTAAAACCAAATACCACATCTTTAATGGTCCCACTATCAAACTCCTTCTTTTATATTGGTTCAATGCATGCACACAAAGGTCCTCCGATTGCGAGGAACAGAGGGGGCGTGGCTATGAAGGCGAAGAAATAAGGCGACGGAGTGGTATTATTTTTACTCCATTGCCATCACAACTTTGTTTCATCGCCCTTAATGTCGCTCCCTCACTCGGGCCTGCAGTTTCACATCACATGAACATCATTGACTTACAAATTTTCAAATGTGTACGGTCATATTTTTCATCAAGACATAATTTGAAACCATGACCCCCCCCCCCCCCCCCTCATTTTAAACCCAGCGTCTCGAAGCATTTTTGATTACTCCCCACCAGATGAGAAATGTAATGTACTATGTTGTCAGTATTTTGAAAATTTATTGACGAAATAATGTAATAATAATACTAAATAATAACTTCTTTATTTAGACAGGATGGCACATTTAGTAAAGTATACTGTGGTACTGTATAAAACATATTTACAGATAGATAAATGAAAGAGTAGAAAATGACAAACTTAAGTTACCTAAAATATAAACATATACATAAAATATATACATGATATGACAAGGGAAAGTACACATATAAATCACTCGTTAGAGTTATAATGTTGCAAATATGCAGATTTAAAAATGGTAAAGAATTACGGTTTCTATGACATATTCAGGTAGCTCATTCCATAACTTTAAAAGAACGTTTATAATATTCAGTTCAAAATTTTGGTACAATAAAAATATTATTGTCACTACTTCTTGTTGTTCGCGGACGCTAACCGGCCTGACGAAACGAAGAAACATTCAAATTCTAGGTGTCATATTTCTCAGAACCTTAAAGCAAGCACAAGTTTTCTATATATAAAAATATCATATAAATAGGCATCCATTAAACACTAAAAATATGAACAGTGGAAGTCTGAGTTATTTTCACCTTTAAAATGATTCTGGCTGCCCTTTTCTGTAATCTAAAAAAGTCTATCTACAAAAAAACCCTGTTTTTAGCCGAGCACCAAATTTTACAACAATGATTAAAATGGGGAAATATTACAGTGTTGTAAATTTTCAACAATGCTGCATTTGACATAAAAGGTTGTAAACGTCGTAAAACTCCTATTTTCTGCGATAGTTTCTTACATAAAGAATCAATACGTACAGACCAAGTAAGGCTTTGATTGCTATGGCTACTCACTAGACTCTTGCACGTGAGGAAATGCATGAAATTGAATAAAAATTAATGTATATTGCATGTAGTTTGTCAACTTTGATTAAAGATACTAATTGCAATCTTCAATTCATAATGATAATCACCAAGCATGATTGTAGCTTTCCCCTATATGGTTAGAAAATTGCCTGTGAATTTGGTACATGCGATGATTAGTTTTATAATGACATACTATTATCAGTAATTCTGAAATTATATTTGGTAATCAATATAATGATAAAACCACGTCAAAATTCATACATGTGTAATTACAATGTATCACTGGGTGCGCTTATACAGTAATCTTTTTATTATATTGTAAAATACTGAATATCGCTATATTCTCCAATTACACAAGTGAACCTTATAGGTCAAAAACGTATTTATCTATATTATATGGCTTTATCATATACAATAGTAGACCCCATTTAGCTTAGGAATGGCACTTTACGGTCTTGAGCATCAACCTCTGAGAATAAAGCACTCTACCTGCTCAGAGTACAAGCGTCAAATGAATCCGATTTTATTGTGCATGTACTAGCAAATTTCGGACTTCAACATGCCATGGTTTTCTTTCATTTCAACATTCCCCGCGCTTGCAGGTGGCATATTGTACGACCATAAATGTGTGACTTAAAATACTATTAAGTGGAAATTCAGCTTGTGCGTGGCGATTATAGAATAACTAGTCAATATAGATTGATTTTGGTACGATCAAAGGCGAGAACTTGAGAGGCAGGGATGCCTTACTAAGTAGAATTTGATCAATCTTGGTTAGATGATCGGTATAATGCGAAAGAAATATATTTAAAAATTCCAACTGAAGAGTTAGTTTCCTCGAGTCAAATATGCATCGAAACTGAAACTGAAAACTGCAGTGCGAAATAAATATCAGTGTGTTCTATTCACGTACATGTACGTGTGGCATTCGTTTATAGATAAACAGAAAAGTATCAATTAAATTATTGATGCGTATGTATCTGATGACATAATGTGATTTATTCAACCCAAGGTTTATTTTTTCATTTCTTACGACTATTTGCTTATGCTTGACTTAATTAAGTACGATTGCAGTTACATATTCCATCTGATACATGTATATATTGACCGATTCATGGTACTGACTTTGACGGGATTTAGAGTGCGGATTGTCCGGAGGGGGCTTCCTGGCACCGTTGTGTTGCAGAATTGTATTTATTTTTATTTTAAAAGAAATGGACGGTACCGCAGTATACAAGTCGATCACTGCTCTATGAAATCCTAGTGAGACATTGCCATTTTGAACTCAAAATCCTTATTGAGAAACGCACGAAATCCATAACTACTTCTTGACAAATATGGCGAGTTTTAAGTTGTCTTGATGACCTTCATTAAAGGATACTGTGGGATTCAGTCACATTATGTGTAAATTAATGAGTCTCTATGGAACACTTGAGAAGGCTTGGAGCTGCGAGAGAATACCACAAGGACCGCGGGAGACCTCCTCAGCCAGCGCAGCTCCTCTAAACCTTTGGCCAACAGCTTTTCGTGATCGTTCAAATAAAAGGAGTTTTATCTAACTCAGCGCGATTTCATGTCAAATTAATGAGAATGTTCTTCAAACAAATACGACCAGTATTGTCGTTCTCACAATCAATTTATCTGGTCTCAGTTCGCATCAGTTCGTTGAGATACACAATATGATCAAGAAGTTCATATATGCACAAAGAAGAAAGCCAATAAACTATGAAGTTTATTTGGAGGAATTTGAACATATTTTGTTATTTTCGATAATTATACTCGGTAAATCCAGGCCCTATTCCTTGAGGTTAGTTAATATACATGTACTTTCTATTCAACGTTCCCTGTTTGTTTGAAAAAAGATAAAGGCCTCGAAATAATTCATTTGAAGATTTCTCTCTGTCGAACTTTCTCTGTCATCAAAAAAGTCTGTATTGATTCTTGACTTTGCTGTGCATATTTTGTATTGTGAAATATACAGATGTTTAAAAATTAATCATCAATTTCACAATACAAAAATTCAAAATTATAAAAAAAAAAACCAAACCAATTAAAAAAAAAAAAAAAAAAAAAAAAAACAAAAACACACACCACCACCCCCCCCCCCCCCCCAAAAAAAAACAACGATCGAAAACTACAGCTATTCTTTAATATTTCAAAAGATGACCATATTTTTCTCAAACTGCAGAAGTTCTATGAACACTTTAGGAGCAGATCAGGGTTGTTTATTGACGATAAGTGTTATCACTTGAACTGTGGTTTGTAATATGGCGCAGGTGATATTATGTTCTATAAAATTACAATGGAGGACAATCAGAGACGTGTACATGTATAACTGGGACAGCCATGTATTTTCCGAAACAAAGGATACAAATTTTAAAGGAACATTAGACATTTTCTGCTAACACTTTTGATACGCAAGCGATCTATAAACCCCATTACCATTTAATTTTAGGATGTTACACACATGATTCTATAGAATATCAAAAATGTATGAATCATTTATCATTATCCACGGTATAAATGTAAATTGTATGTGATATTTGAAATCGTTGTTGCTCAGTGCTCACAACGACTGAAATGGTCTGTTCGATATACATACATGTATAGGTCCATGTGATGTATTTTACCGTTACTACTCATATTTCTTCCATTCGTCTTCATCTGTGAATTGTATGGTAAACGCCATAAACAGAATGAGAAAGGTAAATCGAAAATAAAATCGTTGCTGCGGAGTCAGGATATCTGATTTCAATGGACTATTTAAAAAACCGACTAAAACACACTTCCTTCTCATTATGGGGCGGTGATCGATTTGTCTTCAATATAAAGACAGCTATTGATTCTGGAAAAAGAGGAAAAGAGAGACGTTCAACATCAAGTGGCTGCAATCTCTAATACCATCTAAAAACGTAAACATCTCTATACTTTCGTTGAAAACATTGAAGGAAGGGTTAATTTTGTTCGTTGACAGGCACATGACGAGTGATGGTTGAATGGCTCTGTTTATGCAGCGTGATTGTTGTCCTACAAGGTAAGATTTTCTTCAGGTAAAAGAGAAAAATTCTTACCTAGTAAATTGTCAAATTATCAGGTAAGGGTTAGTACGAAAATTTCAGTTTGAATTGATACCGAGGATTAGATACAGGGGTCGTGTTTGTCCTACCTTTATTTTGTATTGTTTATTTGAGACTGATCACGGTTAGTTATCTTCACCTTTTTATACATGCATGTAATGACAAATGGAATCGTATATACTCGCATATAAGTCGATTCGCCTAGATAAGTCGGTTGTGGTTTTTTAATATCATATTGAAGGATTTTGTCATTGACCCGCTTATAAGTCGGTACGAATTTTTGCCAGAATCACTTAACAATTTCAAATCAAAGTTACACTGATTTTACCTCTGTTTCAAAAATATTTTGAGAAATGATGCCGGTATTTAATTATCCGTCTCCAAAAATCAATATCATGTCAATTCTGTGTTCAATATTTTTTTTTATATTTCTATGTCCACATGAACTTGTCTGGAAGATGATCATGATAATCGTCGGAGTTGTTAAAAATTAAAATTGGTACAGTCAGGTTAGTATAAGGCTCGTTATTATACCAGTGCAGGTCATGACATGATTGCAGGTGACACACATATTGAATAATGATAAAATCAGCCGGAGCAATTAGTAGCATCCGGGGGGAAAACCCGTAAACAGTGTGCCGTTGATTGCAACACACTTTTGCTGCTTCTTGTACAAAGTATGTTTTACAGTACTGCCAAAATGTCAGGAGGGTGTTGAAGTGACCATATTAGATTAGGGATTTATTGTTAACATTTCTTTTTCATTAGACCTGTACTTGAATATGTCACTATGATGCCAAATTGATAAGACGATGTGCGCATGTCGAGGTACATCTGCCTTAGTGTTGTCAGTACGTATGTCGAGGTACATCTGCCTTAGTGTTGTCAGTACGTATGTTGAGTACATCTGCCTTAGTGTTGTCAGTATACCGTATGTATCGAGGTACATCTGCCTTAGTGTGTCAGTACGTATGTTGAGGTACATCTGCCTTAGTGTTGTCAGTACGTATGTTGAGGTACATCTGCCTTAGTGTTGTCAAGTGCATATGTTGAGGCAGCAATGACCACTATAGATCTTTTTTTTTTTTTTTTTTTTTTTTTTATTATTTATTCTTTTTCTCATATTCATTCAATATAGCAAAACATACATATTATATTTTTCCTATTTTCCACATTCGCACAGTATCTCACACCCTTTCACACTCTTTCATCCTGCATACTTATAGTTGTAATATATATATAGTACATGTACTTCAATTATTCTAAAAGACATCACGAAGAATTGGTTTTAATATTACAAATGTATATTTGGTGAAAGGCCTCTCGTTTGTATAATAAAGTTATCAATTTTATAATTCTGTATACCAACCAATGCATTTTTTATTGTTCAAAAACAAAACAAAACTCCTAATATTTACTGGATTATTCACATTACCTTTCTTTCAAATTACAAGGTTGAGAAGTTTGTTGCAATTAAATCTTGTGATAATTTTCAAATCTTTGGACAAACTTTGGGCAAATTGGATAAATATTTTTGACCACTATAGATCTTATTGTTTATTCCTCTGTACCCAAAGTATATTACATGTATATCGACATACGAGTACTCCTATACAACGATCTGGCCAAGGAATCAGGAGGGGGGAAGTTTAACTTTATGACACATATACATGTGTATTATACCAAGCATTTACAAGAGCGTATTTTAAAAAAAATGTACCTGATTAAGTCTTAAACACCTAACATATATAAAGTCCTTGGACGACTCGTAATTCTTTTAATTATTATTTTTTTGGCCAAAACGAACAATACTTTGAAAACAACGTTGCGGGAATGAATTGCTTTAAATTGAAAAACGAAATTCAAAGTGGCTCACACGCCCAGCTTCAAATTAAGAAAGCGTGCTGCTTTTTTATAACATGGAATCCATAAATGGAGTGATTTGTGGGGATTAATTAATAAACTTAACTGCAGCAGATGCTTCTTTAACTATAGAAACTGATTTAAAAAGAATTGATTATTGTACGTTTTACATCGAATGTTAAATATTTAATGTTATGCAGTTACTCATTACGACGTTCATCAAAGCAAAAATATCAATTTCTTTCGTACGTATCTTCCCTTTTCTCATTTTATTATCTACATGTCACCAAAATATATTCTCTGTGTCTTTCATTGAATCATGATATTTCGAATATAATTGTATTTTTATCAAAATTCGTATATTTACAAACTTCTACTTACAAAATATACACGTATAACATATGTCGCTGCAGAAGTTATTGCTAAACTTATTAGAGGAAGGCGAATCATTTGGGTAGGCAAGACATGCTGTTTTCAAATATCCATAGCAATGTATGTATCCTACATACTACATGTAAATTGATTTTAATGTGTACCTGATATAAGGAGATAAACTATTGTTCAAGCCTACTGTCTAATCCGATTCTTTTTTAAAATTCAAACCAAAGCACCTAGCTAAACTTCCGCCAGAGGTCGTTCCGCACGCAAAACCGGAGACGCAGAGCATTATGGGTAGTATGAACACCTAGCTTCCTCTGAACGACAAGTTACCCTTACTTACTATAAAGAGTGTTTGTAGACGAACAGTCCCTTTACTTACGTGTACTGTATGTACTTCCTCTGGCCTTTAGTCCGACCAATCTTCACGATATCTAAGCGCTTTACTGACCGATCTTCTATAATAGTTTGTTTGGCCACGTGGTATTCACAGGCGCCGGAAGTCCAAATGCGGAAATGACATAAAGACTTGGAAAAGGTTTTGGACCCATCTGAGGTCCCTGTTTTTCCGGGGGATTGCTGCTGGGTAATAGTGCCGGTACTTCCATGTACCACCTGAGGCATACTTCCATGTACCACCTGAGGCACTCCAGACACAGTCTCCCCTCCGTTTAAAAGAGGTGGAGAGAGAAACCTAGCCGTGCTGAGGCTAGCGAATCTCCAATCCATATTTTACATTGTACCAAAGACAAATTACCGACCTAGCTTGCGGCCAACTTCACACATCCCTCCGTCGTACAAGACAGACAGGGGAAAAACAACAGGCCAGATGATGGTCCAAATCTTCCTTTATCTCCCCTGGTATGGCGAGTCCATCGTAGGTCGTATTTGGTCTTTTGTACAATGTAAATATGGATTGGAGATTCGCTAGCCTCAGCACGGCTAGGTTTCTCTCTCCACCTCTTTTATAACGGAGGGGAGACTGTGTCTGGAGTGCCTCAGTGGTACATGGAAGTATGCCTCAGGTGGTACATGGAAGTCCCGGCACTATTACCCAGCAGCAATCCCCGGAAAAAACAGGGACATCAGATGGGTCCAAAAACCTTTTCCAAGTCTTTATGTCATTTCCGCATTTGGACTTCCGGCGCCTGTGAATACCACGGGCCACCGGTTTGCCCGTTTTAACATGTTTATGTTGGTATCCGGTTATCTCCCCTGGTTCGGATTTGCCAAATGTGGCACATCCTTCCTATTTTCCTAATATGGACACTCGTTGCGGTGGGCACGGTACAAACTTTATGTGTGTACTGTTAAATTGTGATGTGAAACTTGTTTAAGTGTGTCATCTGCGACCTTTTATGGTTGAGACATATAAACATTTGGAAGCACGTGTAGTTTCAGGACTTGTTTGCCATGTATACTTTCTTGTTTATCTCTTCAATAATTGTGTACACCTTGAATATATGTGTTTTCATCCAGGAACATGATCAAGCAATAGTGGATATTACATGCTGTTTTTATCTACCGTAGCAGGGTAACTTAATTTCTGTTAAATTAATAGTTTGAATATCGTAGATGTTTGTCACAAAACCCAGTTTGAAAATTCAAGAGTACAGAAATAAAACGTTAGAAAATAAAAATACCTGTTTTCGAAAGTTCTTGGATAACTGTCATCATTACTTTTTTACTTGTATGATCTTCATTCAATTTGTTCACCCACTAAGGCTTATAGAAACAGATGCATTATCTTTTCGATTCGCTCAATGACTTAACTTAGTGAATATTTGATATCCAGAAAATAAGATATAATTCAACTTTCTGTTGATGTCTCGCACTGTCTGCAAAAATCATTGTCATGTCAGTCATATGAACATCAATATTACATTCATATCATTTGAACATCAGTATTGCATCAGATCATATGAACATCAATATCACATCCATATTATTTGAGTATTGATCAGTATCACATCATATCATATGGACATCAATATTACAGTCATTTGCGTCATATCATATGAACATCAAAATTACATCCATATCATTTGAGCATCAGTATTGCAACAGATCATATCATGCATACCCTTTGAGGATCAATATTTATTTTACATTATATTATATGTATAAACATCAATATTACTTCATATCATGAATGAGCATCAATAGTGCGTCATATCATAAAAGCATCAATAGTGCGTCATATCATATGAATATCATGTACTATACCACACCATATTCCATCATATCATATGGCGATCAATAGTAGGGCATCGTTCAATATCAACAATTCACAAATTATATGGTAGTTACAATGCTCTAGTTATCAAATGTAAGCTATTACTTGGTCGAACGGTGCCTGACGTGTTGTATACCAATTGTCAGAGACTGGCTTTGCGTACGGATTACTCCGTTTACATGATCAAAATAAAGGCCTAACGATGCATAGGAGTGGCCAGTCAACAGGAGGTGCTTACTCTTCACGGGCACCTGATCCCACTTTTGTTGTGCCCAGGCGTCTGTTTTTGCCCTACTCTAATTTTTGTATTCATTATTATATTATTATAGTAATCACATTGTCCGTCCGTCCGTCTGTCCGTCCGTCAACATTTTCGTTGTGACGTGATAACTCAAAAAGTTTTGATCGTACAGTTTTGAAACTTTGCTAAATTGTACATTACAATAAGAGGCACAAATGTATAAATTCTGGGTTCCGTCCGTCCGTCAACATGTTTGATGTGATGCGATAACTCAAAAAGTTTTGATCGTACAGTTTTGAAACTTTGCTAAATTGTACATTACAATAAGAGGCACAAATGTATAAATTCTGGGTTCCGTCCGTCCGTCAACATGTTTGATGTGATGCGATAACTCAAAAAGTTTTGATCGTACAGTTTTGAAACTTTGCTAAATTGTACATTACAATAAGAGGCACAAATGTATAAATTCTGGGTTCCGTCCGTCCGTCAACATGTTTGATGTGATGCGATAACTCAAAAAGTTTTGATCGTACAGTTTTGAAACTTTGCTAAATTGTACATTACAATAAGAGGCACAAATGTATAAATTCTGGGTTCCGTCCGTCCGTCAACATGTTTGATGTGATGCGATAACTCAAAAAGTTTTTATTGTACAGTTCTAACACTTTGCACACTTGTACCCTAGCTACAATAAGAGGCAGCAGTGTATAATTTATGGGTCCACAGCGACACAGTACCTTGTTTGTTTGTCAGTCCGTCTATTCGTCAACATTTACGTTGTGATGCAATAACTCAAAAAGTTTTCACGCACTGATTTGACTACGGATTGTCACACCTGATTACTACGATTGTTCCGTTTACCTGATCAAGACTATGGGCTCACGGCGGGTGTGACCGGTCAACAGGGGATACTTACTCCTCCTAGGCACCTTATCCCACCTCTGGTGTTGCCCAGGGGTTCGTGATTGCCCGGCTCTTGTTTTTTGTATTCTATTTGGGACTTACGAGTTGATCACTGTTCGTTATCTTTGCCTTTACATCATACAGTTTTTGAAACTTTGCATAATTGTACTCTGCAAGAAGAGGCAGAAGTGTATAAATTCGGGTTCACAGCACTTCATAAGATGTCACTGTCCTCTTTGATTAGCCTTTCAGCCGGGGCCCTTGCTGACCATGTCAGTTTTTCTAGTTGAAATGTTATAAGATTGATTCCTGTCTGTTTATTTTCGCTCGTTCATCAATACATCATATCACATGAACATCGTTTCTATATCAAACATGAACATCGTATTACATCATATTCACACTGAAACATCGTATTACATCTTATCACAGTGATTATGATAAATAGATATATCAGCCTCAGGGGATAGCATATTGACCGACTGTAGTCAATATATTGTTTTCTATAGCGCGCAAATTTAACAGAAACGCATATAATTAAAGTTATTTCTAATCATTTGAAAATATCAATTCATTTGATGAGCACAAAAATTCAATTAAAGATTTTTCTCAATAATTAATGGCATCTTCAGTTTTGAAATATTGCGCACATTGATTGATGACAATGATTAATCCGCTACATTAATGACAGCTATAACTGAGTTGTTGCTATCTCCAAATGAATAACTATACCATTGTACATTAATGGCATTCTGTAGTTGATTTATCATGCAAAAAACGGAAACTGTCGAAAATAAACACACAGGAGGATTCCCTCCTGAAATAGAGCTTTATAATCCAAGGTTTATCAATCAAAATTCTGTTGAGTCTATAGGTCAATACAGACAATGATCAAAACTCACGACATTTTGAAGTAAAGTTGATATTTTAAACCGAAATTTACTCGTTTATGTTTTTGTCATGCGTGTTCAAATTAGTTTTTTTTTTGTACTTCATCATTAGCTTAAAACAGTATGACATTTAAACTTGATGAAAAGTCCAACTTTTTTGAACCTTTGAAGGTAGCCAATATGTTTCTGGGCACGAAAAAAAAGACTCCTATGATATTCAAGTATGGATAATCTAATCCTGTATAGAAATGAATTTGATTAATGTCCAATAAAAATCAAACGATAAATAGAGATTTTGAAAAGGATAAAAATACCCCATTTCCTACATGATTTCTATCTTTGGAGCTTATTATCTCTTTTGTACAAGTTGTAGTACTATTACTCCTTGAATAGAAGAAATACTAGCAAAAAAATCCCACAGATACCTTGAATTTCTGTATTTTAGTAAGCTTTGAGAAAAAGGTAGCAAAAAGTCTGGACTTTGTTATATACTGTTTATAGTGACTCTAGGTAGAAAGGACCCAGAAACCATATTGCTACCTCCACGCTCAATACACTCCACCTTTGACCTTAAATTTGATAGATAACATCTTCGTCCAATGGGCAGACCATATCCATACCATGGGGATTCCAGGTGGAAAGGCTAACACTTTAGAGCCCGAAAACCATTGCATCTATAGACAGACGGACGGAAATCCCCATTCCAGTAACACCAACCTTCTCCCCAACTTGCTGTAGGGGTATAATTATGATAAAAAGTCCCCTGTTCATTCCAAATATTCTTAATATGAATAGCATTAAAGAAGATGTGTTTCAAATGT
>CAJDSM010001670.1:9556-20802 GCA_903981925.1 Ostrea lurida
AGACACTAAACTCATAGTTCTTAATGTTTGTAATTTGATATATGAATAGTCAAGATAATAAAACATTGTTCTGCAGGAATATGCCTCTGAGTGATAAATATTTCTAGTATAGGATACATCTGATAGTTAAATATTTATTGTCAAAGCAACATCTACTGTCTGAATTTAATGAATTCCAGATTCGTGCTGTTATATAACAATGGATAATATACTCATCTAAGATTTGTTGAATTATATTAATTAATTGATATTAAAATTAGTACAGTTAATTATGAATATTCAAACTGTATAATCGCGCTGTGTAAAAGTAGATGCATATTTTGTATATACATGACTGTCGATTTATGTTCAACAAATGTTTCGTAAACTGAATTAAGCCTTCATAACACAGTTGCTGTAAAAACCGGAAATTTAATTAACACGAGGACTAATGAATTGAATAATCCTGATATACATGATGCGATTTTAATTTTCAAATAAGAAAGCGCATTCTTTGATTTTGTGTTAGCTATTTGAATATCCATTTAGAATCTAAGGAACAAATAACAGTATCGGTCTTGTCTCCACGTCCGTAAGAGCGTTGTTGTTCTCCGTAAAAAGTCGTTGAGGGTAGCTGACAATAGATGTGCTTATAAATTAACACTCATCTTTTCACAAAATTATTGTCATTTGAATAATCCGAAATACGTCGACATAAGGCCACCACAGAATCTGACATCACTTGCTTCATATTGGATATTTACTTACATTGACCCTAATGGCAGACTGACACTACTTATATGATAAGCTGATGAACTTCTGACTTGCAATGTCAACTTTCCTTTCTATTTAAGTAACATACCACTTATCACCGCTGGTGTGTATATCTCCAGTTGTCGATACGCAAGAGCATGCTATGCGAATGCGGACTTTTTAAGCGGGTCAACCTACTAAAAAAGTTGATATGCAGGGTTATACAATTCGTTACAGTCTATCATATTGCAAATTTAACGGTCGCTATAATGACCTGTTTGCGATTGACAAAATTATCACTGAAGTCATATGTTGACATGATCTTGTTTTCATCCCTTTCTCTAATTTTATAACTTTTTTCATTTTCTTACTATCCATAATGGGGATCCGGGTTATAATAGGTCTCAGCATCCCATTGCGTTCGTAAGGCGACTGAATGGGGAGGTCGATTCGGATGAGACCGGAAAAACCGAGGCCCTGTATAGCAGGTAGGAGACGAAAAAGATCCTCCCACTCAAAGGCCTAGCGCCGAGCATAGGCAAAATTTTGCAAGCCTTCACGCATTGGTGACGTCTCCGTATGAGTGAAATATTCTGTGGGACGTAAACAATAAATAATCAATCAACTACATCATATTTCTTACTAGATTGATACAGGTAAGTCCCGTTACTTTATTTCGACTAGAACTCACGGCAGGTTGACCGGTCAACAGGAGGAATGCTTACTCCTCCATGGCAACCTGATCCTAACCTCGCTTTTTGTCGGAGATCGTGTTGTCCTAAAGCACTCGATTTGTATAATTTTTTTTGGATGATGATTAATTTGACACAATGTTAACTTTGCTTTTGTATTGACAAAAATTATGCTCCTTTGTAGTGAGCGTTTTCGTATTCTTACGATTAATAGATATTCATGTCAAATGGTTCTACGAGAAGACATACATTGTTGGTAATTCGAATTTAGATATATTGACGACGTTTTATCCTCTAAAGATAAGTTTATTTCAATTTTGATTAGATATATCGTCAACTTCCATGTTGTAATAGCACATTCTTCAATACGCTGCATAAGGTTTGTCTTACTTATGAAACACAAAATTGGTTCCGCGTATATAAGTTTTTTAGTCGAGGCAGTTACTTTAAAACAAGTTTTTTGTTAAGGGGTTTCAATTAGTCAATTTAATTTATCAATTCATCATTATAAATTCTCGCTTGCTAGAATGATCTGTATTGGATTCAAATGTCGTCTGACATGTTTTTTAAGTAATGTTGTTATTTATGCCATTGCTTTGACTATGGATTGCCTTTGTTTGCCTGATAAGACAATAGTGCATTGCTGAATGACCGGTTGAGAGAAATCTTACGTTCCTAGAACACGTGATCCTATCTGATGAATCCGGTTGTGTGTTTGCTCAACTCTTGTTTATATTCCAATGGGACACATGATGTGACACGGGTCTCGGTTTTTGTGGCTCATCTAAGGATGGCCCTATAGCTGCATCTATGTAGTCGCTTTTTTTATATCAGGAGAAGGGGTGACTAAGAATGTGATTCTGTGGCGGCTATCCCCAACATATCGTATGAGGTTTGCTTTAATAGTTTATAAGAGCAGGAATGTTTCAACTTTCCTTTTTATCGTATACGTTAATACTTGGAGAAAAGGCGAAAAAATCTGTCCAATCTGTAGAGGAAAGAATGGACAGTTGTGATCTTTCTCCTACTCTAAAGAACATGATTTTCTCTTTTGAAATATAAGATGTATTGTATTAAAGAGGTTTTTTTTTTACAATAGCATTATCATGCAATAGTAAAATATATTGCTCCCTTACTAAAACGCCATTAGCGGAACTAAAGGGGATATGTTTTGACACGATACTAAGATGCTCTAAAGTCCAAATGAACCAAGATGAATTAAAGTTATTTTGAAGATATTTATGCAGCTACTTATTCTTCAGCTTTGCATATCGAAGTAATATCAACCATGTTACAGCCATATAAGGCAGTCAAATTTACTTAAATGATCGAAATATTGAACAGCTTAAATTAGAGGATCTATAGACGTAAAGGCATGCAGTGTGTGTGATAGATTTTTTAAAGCGAGGCCAACTGCTAACAAAAAGTTTTGATGTTGCGAGGTTATAACGAATTTTCGTTTAAAGTATCATTCGCAAATTCTAACGGTCGCTATGAATCTTGGTTGCTGATACTAAATTATCAGTAAATCATATGTTGACTGAAGTTTGTTTCGTATCCTTTGTTAGACTGTCTATTTATTTACAAATTTTTGACGACGGGTAATCCCCGTTATTTCCTGTTTCGCCTACATGGCTACACTGGCGGAATGTGACCGTGCAGCAGAAGATGCTTATCCTCCATGACACCTGATCTGCTTTCTACTCTTGTCGAAGTTAGTGTTTGCCTTCTACATTATATTTGAATTGCTGTTTTTTGGATATGATTTACGTTTACTTTGTTACTTCGCCATTTTATATATAGACTCTTATGAATGAATATTACAAAAAGTGCATGAAGGAGAATTTAATAGTCTTTCTATTGTTGCAGGGATTCAACAGTCACGTTTAAAGCAGCATTTTCGTAATTCTAACAATTTAGTTTACCAACATGACCAACCATTGAGTCAAATTGTGTTTGATGTGTTCCATAGCCATTGTTTAGCCTTTTCACACTGATTTGACTACGGAGATTTGTTCCGTTTACAACTGATGAAGATATGGTTCACATCGGTGATGTAGAACCGGTCAACAGGGGATGTTACATGGCATGCCCTTACGTCTATAGATCCTCTAATTAAGCATGTTTCAATATTTTCGATCATTTTAGTAAATTTGACTGCCTTATATGGCTGTAAGATGTTGGATATTACTTCGATATGCAAGCTGGAAGAATAAGTAGCTGCATAAGATATCTTCAAATAATTTAATTTTACTTGGTTCATTTGACTTTAGCAGCATTCTTTATATCGTGTAAAACAATATCACCCTTTAGTTCCGCTATATGGCGTTTTAGTAAGGAGCAAATTATTTTACTATTGCATGTATGCTAATTGTAAAAAAAATCATTCTGAATACAATACATCTTTATTTCAAAAGAGAAATCATGTTTTAAGTAGGAGAAAGATCACAAACTGTCCATTCTTTCTCTCACAGATTGGACAGTTTTCTGCCTTTCTCCTTAACGTATACGATAAAAAGAAAGTTGAAACAGTTTCTGCTCTTTATAACTTATTAAGCAAACTCATACGATATGTGGGGATCCGCCCTAGAATAATATCTTAGTACCCCTTCCCTGTCATAAAAAAGCGACTACATAGATGCAGTATAGGGGCAGTCCTTGAGATGAGGCCACAAAAACCGAGACCCGGTGTCACATCAGGTGTCCCAATTGGAATATAAAACAAGAGTTGAGCAAACACAGACACCGGATTCATCAGATGGAGGATCACGTGTCTAGGAGACGTAAGGATTTCCTCTCAACCGGTCATTTCAGCAATGCGACTATTGTCTTGATCAGGCAAACAAGGCAATCCATAGTCAAAAGCAATGCATAAAAACAACATTACTTTAAAACATGTCAGACGACATTTGATCCAATGACAGATCATTCTAGCAAGCGAGAATGTTATAATGATGAATTGATAAATTTAAATGTGACTATTGAAACCCCTGTAACAAAAACTTGTTTTAAAGTAACCTGCCTCGACTAAAAAACTTATATACGCGGAACAAGTTTTTGTGTTTCGAATAAGTAGAGACATAACATATTATGCAGGGTATGAAGGAATGTTGCTATACAGATATGGAAGTTGACGATATATCTAATCAATATATGAAAATAAAACTATCATTTATAGATAAAACGTCGTCAATATATCTAAATTTCGAATTACCAACAATGTATTTGTCTTCTCTTGTAGAACCATTTGAATGAATTCTATAATCGTAAGAATACGAAAACGGCTCAACTAACAAAGGAGCATAATTTTTGTCAATACAAAAAGGCAAAGTTAACATTGTGTCAAACGTAATCATAATCCAAAAAAAAATATACAAAATCGAGTGTAGGACAACACGGATCTCCGACAAAAGCGAAGGTAGGATCAGGTGCCATGGAGGAGTAAGCATCCTCTGTTGACCGGTCACACCTGCCGTGAGTTCTTAGTCGAAATAAAGTAAATCGGGATTACCTGTAGTCAAATCTAGTAGAAAAATGATTGATTGATTGATTATTTATTGTTTTACGTCCCACCGAGAATATTTCACTCATACGGAGACGTCACCAAATGCCGGTGAAGGGCTGCAAAATTTTGGCCTATGCTCGGCGCTCAGGGCCTTTGAGCTGGGAGGGATCTTTTTCGTGCCAACTCCTTATGACACGGGACCTCGGTTTTTCCGGTCTCATCCGAATGACCTCCCCATTCAGTCGCCTTTTACGACACGCAAGGGGATGCTGAGGACCTATTATAACCGGATCCCCACTGGGAATAGTAAGAAAATGAAAAAAGGTATAAAATGAAAAAGGGTATGAAACAAATCAGTCAACATATGACTTAGTGATAATTTGTAATCGCAAACAAGGTCATTATAGCGACCGTAGAATTTGCGAAATGATGACTTTAAACGAGATTCGTTATAACCCTGCATCATCAACTTTTTTGTTAGTAGTTGACCTCGCTTTAAAAAGTCCGCATACGCATAGCATGCTCTTGCGTATCGAATCAACTGGGAGATATACACACCATAAGCAGGTGATAGTGGTATATTACTAAATAGAAAAGGAAAGTTGACGATTGCAAAGTCAAAGTCATCACGCTTATCATATAATGTAGTTGTCAGTCTGCCATTAGGGTCAATGTTAAGTAAAATATCCAAATATGAAGCAGATATGTCAGATTCTGTGGTGTCCTTTATGTCGAGTTCTTCGGGATATATCAAATGGACATAATTGTGAAAATGATGATTGTTAATTGATAGCACATCGATTGTCAGCTATATCAACACGATTTTTATGGAGAACAGAACGCTTGGACGTGGAGACAAGGAATAACTGTTATGTGTTCCTTAGATTCTAAATGGGAATATTCAAATAGCATAACACATAATCAATAGAATGCGCTTTTCTTATTTGAAAATTAAAATCGCATCATGTTATATCAGGATTAATTTCAATTTCATTGTAGTCCTCGTGTTAATTAAATTTCCGGTTATTTACAGCAACTGTGTTTATTGAAGGATAAATTCAGTTTGTACAATACATTTGTTGTAAACATTAAATCGACAGCTCATGTATATACAAATGCAATCTACATTGTACACAGCGCGTTGAACAGTTTGAATATTTCATAATAATAGATTTAAACATTTATATAATTTCAACAAATCTATAGATGATATTTATCATTGTATAGCGACGAATCTGAAAATCATTAATCAGATTAAATTCATTGATAAAAGATTCCTATTTGAAATTTCATCAGGGGATTCCTGCGCGCATTGTCTCATTTGATGTAGTGTCTGGTCATATCTATTGATGGACCAGTAATGGTTTTCATTCAATACAATGAGATAATTTGATATGTCTGCTAAACTTCAGAGAGATATATCAAAGAGGACTAATGTAATATTTCATTAGTACGATTGTGGAATAGAGAAATGCTACCAAAGGGACAAAATTCACATTCTAGGAAAAGGATTTGTTGAGTCCCAGACATTGAATCTTGTTCCAGAGGTGAAATTTCCCTATCCCACAGGAGTAAATAATGAAGGATTATTTTTCTCACATTTTATTCATTGTTCAGTGCATAAATTCAGGAGCTTTGAGGCGATTAGAATGATCAATATCTTTATTTGAACTTCAAAGCAAAAGCTAATTAGACAGGCTGAAACAGCATACCCAAAAATGGTTTACACGTTAGCTAAAAATCTTAAGACTCTTCACCAGGAAGCCATATTAAACTGAAATTTAACAGAGACAAATTGATATACGATATTTTGCTTCACCGAGTAACGTATATCATAGATAACATATAACGTCACAATCAATGACGCCATAATAATCTCACATTGTTATAGGCGGTCTCACACTGGTGAAAATGTGAGAAAGTCTTATTAGAACTTCGTGTTAGTTATAGTCCAGTCAAGTTATGAGAAAATAGGACCCAACCTCAAGAAAATTGCAACACAGCTTTGTTCCTGATTTAAGATGATTTAAGATGATAAATATATTGTCTTTCAAATAAAAAAATGTTTACCAAAATCAACCCGTGGAAAGGGGATTTTTTTAGGATAAAAATTGAAATTGTGGAAAAATCGTTGAAAAATGGAAAATCTTAAGCATGAAATAGTTTATGGTTAAAACATGTATATTTTTTAATTATATGACAACTTTGTTGTGCAGTTTTGTTTTAACAAGTGTGTATTTGAAATATTTCGACATATAGCCAGAATTTGAGGTGAAAATTCAGTTTTCATGTACAAAAAGTGAGGAAATGCATCAACTCTTGTAGCATAAAATCTTTATTGTTGATGACGAAATATTCACATATATTTTGCAAACATGAAGTGAATTCATCACATTTTATATAAAATTTGCCAAAACCAACCAAAAACATATAAAATAATAATCATAAAAATAAAAGGGGAAGGGGGGAGGCAAGTAGAAAGCATTATTTTGTTTCTCCACGTTCAATGAAAAGATACCGAAGTACGAAGATGTGTTGTCTCTTAGTTTGGCATATGGATGTTCCAAAAATAAAGTTGAGAAAGAAATCATAATGATCATTTTTTAAATGATTGTTCATGTCCGATGTAGCGTAATGCCCATTTTATTCACTTAGAAAACTTAATATTTCACTTCGGATATAAAGGAATAATCGTGGAACAATCATTATTCAACTTGCATAATGATGGATTCTGTGCTCTATAATTCAAACTGAAAATCAAATGTTCTCTTATTTTCGTTATATTTGCACATTTCCAGTTGGGATCCGGGTTAGAATAGGTCCTCAGTACCCCTTGATTAAGAGGCGACTAAATGGGACAGCTAGTCCTGTGGGTGTGACTGCTAAAACCGATTTGCCCCGTTGTCGCAGCAGGTGTGGCACGATAATGATCCCTGCTCAAAGGCCATAAGTGCCGAGTATAAATTGAATAGACCTAATTTGCAGCCCTTAACCGGCGATGGTGACCTATCCATTGGTCTGATAACCCCCACCCCCTTTTTTCCCTCCTATATGTATATCGTCGTTAGACAACAATAGGAGAAGGGGATGGTTTTAATCAGGCTGAGTGAAAAATTCTCAAGTGAGATGTAAAACAATATTCAATCAACTCTAATGTGATAAATACACATCAGATGGAATACATGTACAAACGTATAGCATATGCTAATCTGTGTAAATAGGTATATAAAATTTATAGGATAGGAGGTAAAACTTTTATTGTATCCTTAGCTCTGACTGGTCAATTTCAAGTTTGGGAATGCAAGTTATTTTTGTATAATCGATCTGGCTTGGTATGGGGACACGCCCCTTGACAACTAGCAGCAATTTCAACAAATAAATAAAAGCAAGGGAAATATTTGTAGTTTATTAATCTTGTTAATTAAATTATAAGTAATGACTCTAATTTTGGGGCATATTATATACTTATAAAGCGTAAACTGACCCAAGCCAGGTTATATACTCGTATAATATGCCCCAAAATTAGAGTCATTCCTTAACTAACATCTTTTCATACGTCTCCATTGGCTACGGCGATTTTTGCATCTTCTGTGGCAAGTTAAAACTGTCGTTTCTTTAATATGGTTATTTTTATAAATGTGGGCTTTGCTTAGAATGCCATGGATTCCTCCAAATAGTTCCGATAAACATTTCTTTTGAAAACAATACCCATTGATTAACGAAACACGATTTATTAAAAGTATCGTTTGTATATTTGCACTGTGAAAGATAGAAAAAGTAGTTGAGGGACATTTCAAATTGCTTTGACAGCTAAAAATGTATCTGTTTTTGTTCTGTCTGTTAAAGGATATGGGCACGTTTTGAGCTAAATTTTATATTTGAATTTTTAATGTTAAAAATGCTTAACTTGTTTACATGGCATAAAATTGTAGGTGCTGTATCTCACTTGATATCATTATTTTGTTCAAATTATATGCAAAAGTCTATCTAAAAGTAATTCTATAATATTTCTTTTGAATTCTAAGCAATTTCCTCCATTTTCAGACCCAATAGCGGAATGTATTGCAGTCTGAATGTTTCTAGGTAATCCAATGTGGATTGAACAATCTGCACGTTTCTAGGGCCGTACCTTAATATTTTTGCGAACAATTAATGGTTTGCATTGAACGAAAAACGGTCTGCACGGAGCGAAACGAATCACGTATTAGGTGTAGTAGATCTAGCACGCGTCAAAGTCGGTATATCATAATCGTTGATACATAATCAGTTTATTTTAAAAGAACAATACTGAAAAATTAGGTTCTCCTTTTACCCTTTATAACACGGTGAGTATAGGTACATACATGTATGTATAGTTTTGAATTTGAATTTCGCGACCTTTCAAGCACGAATTGCCAGATTACACAGCAACTACTATAGGAATATTTCCAATGAGTATACATACATGTACATGATTATGTGTTTGGAAAAATATCTTGCTGAAATATTTGTACTGCTTAATGAATAATGATATTCATTAAAACAGAAATAAATTAAAATGAACTAAGTAAAACTACAAAATCAATATCAAAAGCATGAAGAACAAGTAATAGTAATAGAATGATAATTAATAAATACATGTAGTCACATGCAAGTGCAAAGAAAGTTTGTGAATATGTAATGTACCCCACCCCACCCCCACCCCCATCGTTTAACGTTGTTTTGTCAAGGCACAAAAATGACAGATCATATGTATGTTATTCCCAATCATACAAAAGAAACATTTCCACAAAATAATGTAATTTCCATTGAATCTTGATAAATCTAATTGATTACACTGGGAAAATGTAACGCTGAAAGAGGTTAGACTATCATATAGAGCTATCCGAATAATCCAAATAAATTATAAAATGAATACCCGAACAGACTTCCATACCCTAGTATTTTGAACGTGACCCTTCTTCCAGCGTCACAAGTACAATTTATAAAGTTGTTTGCCGAAATATTATGTTCAAAAGGAACTATTAATCAAGGGAAAAGAAAACATTTATTCATAGAATTCACTAGGCCTAGTAACTTTATTGTAACCGGAAGATGGAGTACGTACGAGACTAAATATCTTTGCATTTACGTCATTTTTGTTGATAAATCATAAATTTCAAATGTACCATACGATACAAATCAAGTGCAAAGTAGAGAAACTATCACTGGAATTATCAGTTAGTTGCTAGGGAAATTTTTCATGACTTTTGTTTCAAGAATCTTACTCGTCATAATGTATGGAAGCGTCAGTGTGTAAATCATGCTAAATCGAAATGTGTTAATTTTGAATTGTTAATTAAAGTACTTTCTACGCTGATATTTTTGGTAAACATTTTTTTATTTCATTAATTTCATTATAGACAACGTGTAAATGCAGATAAACCTTGTGTTGCAATTTTCTTGAGGTTGATTGACAAATTGACTGGAGTATAAAGAATCACTCTGTTCTGTCCGTCTGTCTGTCTGTCGTCCGTCTGTCTGTGCAGATTCGTGTCCGGGCCATAACTTCTTTGTTCTTTGAGGTAGGCATACCATTATTTGGCACATGGTGTATCACTATGAGACGATGTGTTGCGTATATGAGACCTCTGTATGACCTTGACTTTTCACTCAAGGTCAACATTATCAGTTTTTAACATGAATTCGTGTCTGGGCTTGCTTCTTTGTTCTTCGCCATAGACATCCTGTATTTGGCACATGGATGCATCACCATGGACGATGTGTCATGTACTCTGTGTGTCTGTCCGTCTGTCTTTGCAGATTCGTTCCGGGCCATAACTTCTTTGTTCTTTTAGGTAGGCATACCATACTAGCACAATGGTGTATCACTATGGACGATGTGTCGGGTATATTGATGACCTCTGTATGACCTTGACCTTAAGCAATAAATTATCAGTTTTTAAATATGAATTTTGTGTCCTAACTTCTTTGTTCTTTGAGGTAGGCATACCATACTTGGCACATGAGTGTATCACTATGAGACGATGTGTTGGGTATATTGATGACTCTGTATGACCTTTCCCTTGACCTCAATGTCAAAATTATTAGGTTTTTTTAACTGAATTCGTGTCCGGACCTATAACTTCTTTGTTCTTTGCCATATGTATCCTGTATTTGGCATATGGATGCACTCACCATGGACGATGTGCCATGTACTCTGTTTGTGCTGTCCGTCTGCGTGTGTTGATTCGTGTCTAGGCCATAACTCTTTGTTCTTTGAATATGCATACCATATCTAGCATATGTGTATCAATATGAAGGATGTATGCATACATTCGATGACCTATATTAGTCCA
>CAJDSM010001671.1:0-26048 GCA_903981925.1 Ostrea lurida
CCTTCGGTTCAGGTGAGCTAAAAAGAGTGCAGACCTATCAAGACCTCTCCAACCACATGATTATTTGAATTCATTTTCAAGTATAGTAAAAACCTGATTATCTCAAACTTGATGGGACCAAGAACAAACTTCAAAATATCCAGGGATTCGAGATATTCAGGGTAAAATACCTAAGGAGTTAGTGACTGGGACTTCCAAATCACTTCAACATAACCATGGTATTCGAGATATCAGTGTTCAAAATACTGAAGTTCAACTGTACATGTATGTGTACTTTTCACCACAAACACATTCACTAGCTGTAAGCATTATGACACTTACTAACAAACAGGCTTCTTAACATGGGGCGACATATGGCCATTAGTCCTTCCCTTAATAATGTCTGATTACCAGTTTCCGTGGCAACAATCTTCTCTGTAAAATTGAAATCAAGAATTAAAATGCCATTAAACTTAGTAAAGTAGAGTTTCGTTTGGATGAGCACCATTTCTTTCCACAAACCTTTAGAAGGGCTGACCTTTTCCACAAACCTTTAGAAAGGCTGAACTTTTCCACAAACCTTTAGAAGGCTGAACTTTTCACAAACCTTTAGAAGGACTGAACTTTTCCAACAATATTTTTAACAGACTCTGGATACTTGGCAGAAAGCATTGTGGCCACTTTATCAATGAAAGCTCTGACTTCTTCATTGTGTAGCTGACAAAAATCATATTAAATGATTCAAAATAAATGTAAATCCATGTATAATTTCCTCATTGGAAAGCACTTCACATATTCAATTAAATACTGTATAGAGGAAAAGGAGTTGGTTTTCGCTACATTTGCTGAAACAAAATTTGGATTCCGTGAATTCAACATTCAGTGAATTAGTTTTTCATATTAATAACAAATGGTTCAGGATATTAAGATTTGTTTTTCCTCAAATCCAACCGACTGCAATTTGTTGCCAAGTGAAAAAATCACGATTTTTTTTTACTGCAATATCAACTTGCTATACAGTAGACTAGTGCACTTACATCAGAACCCGAGTCTTCCACGAAACCTGGACGTCCAGCCATTAACGTTTCAAACTCTTCCACCAAAAGGGCGACAACTCTTCCTGCTGGAGGTTCTTTTCTACAAATGAAAGTGTTTTAATGAATCTTTCTTGAAATATATAATATACAATCATTAAATTTCATGGGGGCTCAATTTTTAAACATTTCTATCCATTGATTTCGAACCATGACAAAATACAAACAATACAAAATACAAAAACCATGTCCGTGAAATTACATTGCAATAAACTGTGAAATCTTTGCAATCTACGAAAACTGATCCCAACAAATTTAAATGATCCCACAAAACATATATATATATCTTATTTGTTCAAGATTTGAATTTTATGGCACACTTTATGGAGCTAGACTTGAAAGCTCATTTTCACAAATCGTGAAAATTATGTTTCAATCATGACACATCACAGAAACTAGAAAACTGACAAGTCAGAAAGGACCCACGCAATAAATATATCCATCAGGTGCTCTACCACTGAGCTACGTGTATCTGATAGTTCAATCACCATGATTAGTACTTCTGGAGTTAGAGCCTGACTACACCATGGTGGATAAAATTTACAATTTTGTTCTACGTGACTATGTATTCATTTTAATTTTTCATAGAGATGTGCAGCTGTGGAGAGGGTTTTTGAAAATTGGTCAAATTTTGGCATTTTTTGCCCTGCCCCTACAGTCCCTGAAACGTTCTACTTTTACCATTTTTCCGTGCGGTCACCGTGCGGTCTGCGTGCGGTCACCGGTCACAGTTTTGCGGTCAGCGTGCGGTCACCGTTCGCGGTCAGCGGTCGGTCACCGTGCGGTCAACGGTCGGTCACCGTGCGGTCAGCGGTCAGGCTTTTTTTTCTTTGCATTGACATTCGGAACTCCAAAGAGAAAGCGTAGCTACATGTACATGTACATTTACAGATGCTGCCCGTGTTTGTTTAATGCATCTTTTAGGGGTTGTTGTTAATTGCAGGTATATATGTATTCCTTGTGCTCGTAAATCCTGAAGCCATACATGTACACTCGTAATCCTGGATGTCGTTACAATTGCTAATAAAAATACTGTGTTGACAAGGGGTACACCGTCCGTGTTTGTTTAATGCATAGATTTTAGGGGTGTTTGTTAATTGCAGGTATATGTATTCCTCGTGCCCGAAAATTTTGAAGCCATGCATGTACGCCCGTAATCCTGGATGTCGTTACAGTGCTAATAAAAAAAATATAGTTTTTTTTTCTTTTTTGCACATACTGTCATTTAGAAAAAAAAAATAATCTCCGTGAGAAATACTTGTACGGTTGTATATACATTTAGCATACTTTACAGAAATACATGTACAGTATGCTTATAGACTGCATATTTTCATACATGTAGTATCATGTGGTTTGTTTTATCATTTATATCCATTGATTAAATGTATATGTTTTTTTTACCTATATATTATTATGTATTGGATACAATTATTTATTTAATTTATTTTTTAGCTAATGATAGAATATATTCTAACCTAAGTGGAAAAAATTCCGAAACATTCCGAATGATTATATTCATATTGCGGTCAGCGTGCGGTCACCGTTCACATTGCGGTCCGGTCGCGGTTAGCATGCGGTCACCGGTCAGCGGTCACCAAATTGCGGTCACCGTACGGTCACCGTGCGTTCTGCGTGCGGTCACTGTGCGTGTGGTAAAGTAGAACGTTTCAGGGACTGTATGACTCCGGAAGTCTTGAAATTTACAATTTATGTCCCCCTTGTTCTATTAAAGACACTTCCTACCAAATTTGAAAAGAATTAAAATGGAAGTTATCAGGTGACCTAAAAAATTTGAAGTCCCATACTGTAGCTCTGCAAAACAAAGCAAATAAATCTGAAAATCAAAAGCGGTCTTCCTCTGTCTAATTCAAGTATTATGGGTAAAATTCATTAAAATCTTCTAATGTAACGACAAAGAAACAGATAGGAGTATCAATTAACTACAACATATACTTTTGTGAAATCAGTACATCTGTCCTTCTCATTGGGATGTAAAGCAACCTTTAGGAATAAATGGATTTTGAAATGCTAGCAAATATAAGGATAAACATAGGGAGCTATAAGTTATTGTGTGCCATAGCAAGTGCTGACAGACAGACGGACAGACAGAGTAATTACTACAGAACATCTGCCATATGGCAGGGCCCTAATACTTTTTTAATATTACCTTGGTATACTAGAACTAGCCACCTGTATAAATGGAACGGCCAGTAAATGGTCCACGTCCCTCAGCCTGTTCTTGGTTTTTTGAAGCTGAGTGGTGATAGGACAACACAGCCTTCATCCCATAAAATTACCTGTTACAAAACATTCATATTGTTTACTTATAAGTAAATGAAGATATCTTGTAAAGTAGAAATAATATGTGAGGGCTAAAGCTTGCTTAGTATTCTACTTTCTAAAAAGTATGTTTGCAAGAGCTTCATTTTGTAAAATTTATGGCAATGGAACTCAAAATCTTTAATACAAATATTTCCAAAATTAAATTATAATTCATGAATATGCCTACTCTTTAGATAATTAATGATTGTTTTTTTTTTTTTAATAATTAGCACAAATTAAAACCTCACAAACTTTTCCCAATTTATGTGTAAAAGTACATTATGAAAAATTGCTTGATAAGAAAAGTTACAATGATAATGGCTAAAGCTAAGACATTGTGATTTAAAATCAGCTCTTGATCCGCTCCTATTTTACATTGTCACCAATAGGGCTGCGTATCGGGTGAAATTTTCGTACCGCGATATATTGCGATATTTTCAAATGTATAGCGATATGTATTGCAATATTTTTCAATAAGAATATCAACTATCTTTTCTCTTTTTTCATTGTTTTTAAGATAGATTTCCATGCAGAATACATGAAAATTAAAAATCAAGTGTTCTTGAATATAGTCGGACACAATATAGACTTGGCTGCTTCACTCCGTTGCCCTGTTGGAAGTAGAAAAACTGTATCTTAGTGTTTTGAATAATCACAGAAATGCTTCAGCCATATGAAACGTAATATTAGATGTGAGGAATCTCATGTCTAAACGTAATTTCTGAGCCCAAGCATCTTCTCCGATATACAGGTATTGAAAAAACGTATCGCGATACGATATTTTAAGAAATGAATCGCAATATATCAGAATACCGGTATTATCGCACAGCCCTAGTCACCAATACATGTATTACATAAGAAATGAATCTTATATTTTTTCGGGTGATGCAGGTATCACCGAATTTTAGACGGTAAAACTCATCAATGCGCGAAGCGCATTGATGAAAAGTTTTACCGTCTAAAATCTCGGTGATAACCTGCATATCACCCGAAAAAAATATAAGATTTATTTCTTATCATTTAATTTTATATTACAACAACAAAACAATGTCCATTAAACATTACTTTTTGTTCAGGTTCGTGATCGAAAATCACCTCAATTCTTATAAGGTGTTTTAACCAATGAGAATCGGCGTTAGGTGATCACACGTGAAATAAAATTAAATGATATGTGTATCGACAATATAGAAAAAGGAGTAGATCAAGAAGCAATCGGACTAAAATCAGCTCCTCGATCCGCTCCTTTATTATGATATTGTTGCTAAACAACATTAGAGAGCGGAGGTCAATATAGCAGATCTAGCTGCAATAATGTAACCCTTTCCCTTTTTTTTTGAAAACGTCAGAATAAAAAAAAATCGGAGAGGGCTACATTATTGCAGCTATAGCAGATCAAGCAACTGATATTACTTAATCTGAAGCCAACATGACTTCCATTAAGAAATTATGTGCACAGGTTTTCTATCAATCAAAAATTAATCTGAAGTCAACATCAAATTATGCGCATAGATTCTCTATCAATTAAAATTTTACCCACAATTTGCTATATTTTAAACCCAATAATCAATAATAATGTACACTTTACTCCTCATATATATGTGTGTGTTCATTCCACTCCTGTGACATCTCGACATCTTTATACACAAACAATGGTCACGGTGGCTCAGTGGTAGAGCTCTTGCCTCGTGATTGGGAGGTCATGAGTTCAAGCTCTGTGCTCACACCCGGCCACGTCAAACCCAAGACGTTAAAATAGATAGTGATTGCTCCTTCGCCAAGAGCTCAGCATTTAGAAGTGAGAATCACGGGTCTTTCGAATATGACTTTAAAAACGGAGGTCCCGTGTCGCAGCATGTGTGGCATGCAAAAGCACCCGCGCTGCTAACCGCCATAAGTGCTTAGCATCGGTCTAATTTTGCAGCCCTTCACCGACGCTGGTATGTCTCAATATGCGTGAAATATTCTAAACGGGACGAAAAACAAATAAATTAATCAATCAATTATATACACAAACAATCCTTACCCACAGATCCTCTGAGGTCACTAAGGGTGGGCTCGGACTTGATCAGCTGTTCACATTTCTGAGATATCTCATAATCATATTGAGATATAGCAGCTCTTGGGTTTGTATTCAACAAGTCAACGTACTGTTTTCTCACTGAGAAAAACAAAAGCAAAATGTTATGGAAAGTCAAAACTTGTACTAGTAGTAGCTACTTCTGTGAAAGTAAAAAAGTACATAATTACAAAATGCATACATGTATCTAGTCAAATCAAAAAAGGGTATTCATAATATATACAGTCACTGTGTAATAACACAATTCACATGACAAAACTAGTAATACTGCAAAAACAGAACACAGTCCATAAACACAGATATTGATTACTTCAGTATCAATATATAGTCAAACCTCAGTATCTTGAACACTGACAGGACGAAAAACAAACAAAAAATCATTCTATCAATAATCTCAACCACTGATATCTCGAATACTATGGATATGTCAAAGTGGTTCGGATGTCCCAGCCACTGATTCTTTATGTATTTTACCCTCAATATCTCAAATCCTCAGATATCCCTTAGATTTTTCTCAACCCTATCAAATTCGAGATAACGAGGTTAAACAGTTTGACTGTATTTTATAAATAAAGTCTATTTTAAAGGCATAGGGTCTAAGGTTTTGATGAAATTTGCATGTGCTAAAAAGGAGACAATCTCGAAGATTATAAATAGAAAGTTACAAAAAGTTTTTTAGAATGGATGCGATAATAATTACTAAGTTGTGTGTTTGACTATCTAATTCATTATTCATCGTTTTGTTTCTGAAGATTGCTGATTACAGTGCTTTTGATGATGCAACAATGCAATGAAGCTATTTTACATTACTAGTTGCAATCATCATGTACGTACGTAACAATGCAGCCGAATGACGTTAACCAACGTTAATAGGAATTTAGATTGGAGAGCTTTTTCTTGTCCTCCAGACAAATTGTTTTAGAGGGATAAAACATCAAAATGATATTGATTTCAAAAGCTGCAACCAAAGATAATTCATTATTAATTGTACAGATTTGTCCTTTTTTTTTTTTTTTTTGGTTTTTTTTTGGAGTTTTTCTTGCACAATTTGAGACATTAAATGATAGACCCAATGCTTTTAACCTAAACTAAAACATCCAATAAAAATACCATAAAACCACAATACAGAATACTCACAGTGAGCGTATCATGCCAGGCGTAACACAGTGATCGTAGGCATAAAACACAAAAAAGCAAAGCATACAGAAGGCTTTATTATATGTACAGATATGTGGGAAAAACTAATATATATTTGTTATCTATGTAGCACAGCATTGAAGTGCACATCCTTGTGCAAAATCTGCACCCACCCTTTGCCTCTTGTGCAACCTCTGCAGCAAAATGCAATCCATTTGCATATCATATTTGTGTCCTGTTCCCTTGTCTAACAAATTTCCGACTTACATGACCATAAATGTTCTGTAAATTGTTTATTTCAACATCAGAGTATAAAATATTAGCTTTCATTTGGTAATTATTGATAGATAATAAGTTCTTTTCAGGGTAAATCCAGTACACTCTCAAATTTTTGGGTGGAGTTGCGGTGGCAGTGGTCAAATACTAGTTTCCTGTTACGGATCATCATGGATCTTAATTAAACACAAAATTTTCAATAAATCGCATGTCATAGATAAACTATATTCATTGCCAAGTATTGCTGTGAACCAAAGACATTGACTACCTTTCGTGTTACTCGAGATGTAATCGCCAAGCTAGTTGTCGGATAGGAGGAGGGAGAGGCTGGTTTTAAACAAACATGTAGCTTTTCTTTCATTTCTGGCCATTTCTTTCAGAAGACTCAAAGTCCCTTCCTCTGCATTTTCTATAACTTAGATCTGATTTGTGTCAATTGAGAGAATCCTCCAACAGCTGTCTGGAAACCTCTTCCTTAAGACTCTGGTCCACTGAAAAGGGAGACTTTCTTCATCAAGTTATTGTATGAGGTCCCTGTCAAATAAGATTAGAGAGTACATTAAGTTATGTTATGAGGTCTCTGTCAAAAATCAGTAAAATACTTATAAGTAATTCAGCTTCAGTATATATCATCGGAACCCACTGTTGATTGTGGCTTTGATCCTCTCTCCATGATCATCGTTCGGAACCCAAGGTTGATGGAGAAAGGAACATGGTGTAATCAATCCATGATGGAGAGAGGAACAAGCGTAATCCAATCCATGCATGGAGAGGGGAACAAGCATAATTAATCCATGATGGAGAGAAGAACAAAGCATGAATCAATCCATGATGGAGAGCGGAACAAAGCATAATCAATCCATTGATGGAGAGAAGAACAAAGTGTAATCAATCCATGATGGAGAGAAGAACAAACGGCATAATCAATCCATGAAGGAGAGAAAGAACAAAGTGTAATCAATCCATGATGGGAGAGAACAAAGCATAATCAACCGTGGGTTCCGACGATGATATATCTTGAACTTGAATTACATATAAGTATTTTATAATTGTGCCATGATTGCATAATGCATTTTATCAACAGATGGCTGACAGTTTTAAGATATGTTCAATATCAAAATATAAGACTTATAAAACTTCTGTAAATGGGTGAATCAATCATGACTATTGGAATTGAACTCTTGATACACAAATACTCAAGGGAGATGCTCTAATTAAACGTGTACAATATGTTATACCCCTTCCAGTGCTTTTGTTGCTCTCTGCACTGAAAGTTCTTTCCGCTTCTGACAAGTCGCTGAAATACTGGACATGGCTCTCTGTAAGCTTGCTGGCGGCATCATGTAACTCCCGCAGGAAACATTCAGTCCTGTAATTAATACATCATCTACACACTTCCCCACAGTCCTGTAATTATAACATCACTGTAACTCCCGCAGGAAAACATCTCAGTTCCTGTATAAGAACACATGAACTCAGGGAAACATTCCAGCCTGTAATTATAACATATGGTAACTCCCGCAGGAACATTCCAGTCCTGGTATTAATAACATCATGTAACTCCCTCAGGAAAACATTCCAGTCCTGTAATTAATTAACATCATGTAATCCCCAGGAAACATTCCAGTCCTGTAATTAATAACATCATATGTAACTCCTTCAGGAAAACATTCCAGTCCTGTAATTAATAACATCAGTACACTCGCCAGGAAAACATTCCAGTCCTGTAATTAATAACATCATGTAATCCTCAGGGAAACATTCCAGTCCTGTAATTAATCAACATCATGTAACTCCCGCAGGAAAACATTCCAGCCTGTAATTAATAACATCGTAACCTGAAACATTCCAGTCTGTAATTAATAACATCATGTAACTCCCCGCAGACAACATTTCCAGTCCTGTATTAATAACATCATGTAAACTCCCTCAGGAAAACATTCCAGTCCTTTAATTAATTAACATTCATGTAACTCCCTCAGGAAAACATTCCAGTCCTGTAATTAATAAACATCATGTAACTCCCTCAGGAAACATTTCCAGTCCTGTAATTAATAACATCATGTAACTCCCTCCAGGAAAACACATTCCAAGTACCTGCTAGAATTACATAAACTATCAATTGTGAACTCCCTCAGGAAAACCATTCCATCCGTAAAATAATACATCGCTATAGAACTCCCTGAGAAATGTAAGAATGTCAACAGAGTAGCTAAGTTAGAATCTTAATAACATCATGTAACTCTCTCAGAAAAACATTCTAGTCCTAACAAACTGGAAATATGTAGATTAAAAATACATTGAAGCAGGCACAATTCCTGACACCTGTAACAGTCAGTTGGGGACGATTGCTGGTGGCCAGTTATAGTTGGTAGAGCACCTGACTAGAAATTTAGGGGGGCCCTGGGTAAAATACACTGGTTTGTTGCATTTTCTTCTATCCTGTTACATTAGGTCACTAGGTGCCATTTACTAGCCAGATGAAAATGTCTGCCAGAGGAAAAAGATTCTGGGTTGATGTATTCAAGTGTGAAGATATTTAAGATGGTAGGAATGTGGCGGTCACCCAAGTTCGATCGCCGGTCAGGTCAATAGCTCAGTAGGTAAAGCACCTGACTAGAGATTGAGGGGGCCCAGGTTTGAATCCCAGTCTGGTTCATTGTGTCATTTACCTTCCTGTTAAATTTGGTGCCATAGACTAGCTCCTGGAAGTTTCAGGTGAAAAAGCCTGCCAAGGAAAAAGATCCTGGGTTGATGTCTTCTAGGTGTAAAGACATTAGAGGAGGGAAGTGTGTAGTGGTCATGCAGGTTCGATTGCCAGTGGCTAGAGCACCTGACTGGAGATTCAGGAGGCCCAGGATTGAATCCCGATCTGGTCCATTGCATTTTTTCCTTCCTTTTTACACACCTAAATTCCTGTATATTTCCCATATTTAAAACAAGCATCCTTCAATTGGCTTCCTTTGGTGGGTGCTAATTCATTCCCGTTGAATTTAAGCCATCAGCCATTGTTATAGATAAGTTGAAATAAGTCGACTGTTGCAGAGGTGTAAAAAATTGAATCATTTATAAGTTGATGGTGGTGGTGGTTAAAAATTACATACACATATAGAGATAAGTAATAGCTCTAAATCATGAATCATTTCACCTCTATAGGTGGTCATGGATTATTTTCATATCAAGAGAAGAAAATCTAAGATAATTGCTTTATTTTATTAAAATCAAACATTTAAATTAAATAGTTTAAGGGAATATCAAAATTTTAATCAAAATAAAAAAAAAAAGAAAAAAAAAGAAGAGAGATTTATGATAAAATAAACAGCAAATATTTTCCTTGGGATATTCACTTTTGGCCAAGGAAGGTACTGTGTATGTATAATACATGACAGAAAAATCGGGTGATTCACAGGAGCAAGTCACAGAAAGCCCCCATCCATCATCCCCATATGAGGGGCAGCTTTTCTTTTTTACCCATCTCAAAACACCCGTAAGATATAAATTGATTGAGGAACTATATCTTTTTCTAAGAATTAAGTCCATTACCTTCGAATCGCCGATGTTTTGCTTGCAGTTTAATAACCATTTCGGATAACCCTGCGGACCAGCAGCCATTTGTAAACAATTTTGATGTGAAGGTCTTCTATGCAACGAGTACAGTGATTGGCTAATTACGCGGGGTTAGTCAATCGGAAGCTCGCTTACTAAACACTACACGAGTTGGCGAGTAAACAGACAGCAGAAGAGAAGCCACGACAGCACTCTGCACGCCGGGGAAATGTTCTCTCTGAAATCTGCCATTGGGATTTTATTTTCATTGTTGATTGGTAATGAATGATTTTTCAGCACGAAGTTTTATTTTTTAATGCATTGATTAAAGACACGTGCTTTAGTCTGACTGCTAAGGAAAGGGAAAGTTTGAGTCTCGATACCCCGGGGGTGGCGGTGCTGCTCTTAATGCCAATAATTACTGCAACTAATGAAGTCATTCATTAAATATTTTAACAGTCATATCGTATGGTATGAATTATGATACATGCTGTATTGGCCCTACGTGTATGATTTATGGCTCCAAAGTAATAAGGGTCCAAGTGGGGATAACATTGTCATATCTTGCATTGTTAACTTATATTTAGGACTTGTGAGAGGACTTTTAGGAATCTACAGAGACTATAATCTCAGCAAGATTCGTCGAGGCTAAATATTTTGACTGATCGAAATTTTGAGGATTTATCATGTGATATTATATAATATTTTATGCAATATGATATTATATAATATGATATTATAGCGAGCGAAGCTTGCTCCAATGATTAGGAACTCCGAAGTCGCATGACTTGTTCTCTATCAGCTGAAAAGCTGTGACTCCAAGTTTCGACCTACAATGCGTCCGCAAAAATGTCGCCTTCACTGCGGTACACATCATTGACAAATCCATAAATAAAAGAAATATGTTGAATGGATAGTACCACAAACGTTTTAAAATTCAAAGCATGCTTTCCCATACCTTCGTATGTTTTGCTGTTGTTGATAACTGCTTATTTTGAAAGAAACAAAACATTGCAGCTAATACGGCGTCACAATGCAACTGTTCACGTCGACAATACGACATCACAATGCAACATGTTCATGTCGACTGCGTCATTTTCCCCACATTGAATGAAGAGGCTGATTGTATTTACAAGGGTCTTCGCTCGCACCAACGGTAGCACCGTCAACATATTAATATAATATTATGATAGTTCAATATTATATAGAGGCGACCAGTCCAAATATTTAGCCTCGACGAATCTCACTGAGATTACAGAGACTAGGGAGAAAATTTTTATAAAAGAGATCAGCAGTGGAACCCTGAATTTGCAGTATGATGTTGAGCATCTGTCAAGATTAATGGCGATTAAACTACATAGCTTGGCCACCATTCTACCAATCCTACTCCCTTGGAAATACCGTCATCCCAAAGTTAAGTTGATGACGTTTTCCTAAAAGGAGACAATATCACTTGTCATTTCTTGGGGAAAGTCGCAATAACGTGTGTCATGAAGTCTTTGGTAGCCAAGGGTTTATGATCCACTCCGCTTCTCTACAGGGTTTATAGAAATAATAATTTTTATTCACTAGTCACTTGGGCTATCAATGTAAAATTGTACTGGTCAACTGACAACATTTTAGTTACTGTCCCATCGAACCAGTGTACAATGTATATGAAATCCACTGGCCCAAATTTTATATTTAGGAATTGTAAACCACTTAATTGAAAGTAGCATCAACAAAACTTCATAGTTGGTTTTTGTTTTACATTCTGTTGAGAATTTTTCACTCAATTTAAGACTTTGAGAGCTTGAGATGAAATGTGAAGTACCATAATGTTAGGCTTATGCTTTGTGCTTTAAACTAGAAATAAAAGACACCAAAGAGTCATCCACATCTGCATCGTACTTGGATATTTTTGATATTGAATATAGACATGAACGCCTATGCTTTATGCTTAAGGCCGTAACTTTGTGGGTTCTTTAATGTGCCAACGTCTGACGCGACTTAGAATCTCTGATTATGTCATTATGAAAAGACCTGTGACTCTCGCTTCTGGATGATGAGTGTGAGGCGTCAAGGAGCAGCAATACGTTTAAGGGCTTGGCACGGCTATGGCATGATTAGAGCTCGAACACACCACCTCCCAGTTACAAGCAAAACATCATTAGCCTATGGTCCTTATCCATGGTTTTCACTTAACCCTTGAAATTATACTCGTCATTTTGTGAAAGTGTCATGTCACGGAATTTTGATTGATTGATTATTTATTGCTCAACGTGTGGGATTTCAAAAGCGTTGCAAAGTAGACATTTCATTCTAGAATTCTGATCACAGAAGATGCAAAATGATATATCCGGTCAGATTATCTTGTTTAAAATGTTTGAATTTATTTTTTGTCTTAGTTTCAGTGAAATCAGCAGACAAAAAAGAAAATGAAAAAGTTGCAAAAGTAAAACCAAAAGGTAAATATTTAAATGAATTACGTGTTGTCAAATTTCAAAGAAAACTAAAGAATAAAAGGTGCAAATTTCAATTCCACATTGAAATATGAAAATGTAATTATAGTATATGCCTCTATATAATTTTGACAGCATGATGTTTGAAGCTTGGATTTTATACATTTTAGAACAATAGATATTTAGTATACTGTGCTCAGATGTGAAATGTATGACACTTGTGACTTGTAATAATTTTAGATTTTCATCATCTTGCTTACATTCAACATTATGTGTAATACATTGTAGGTTTGAATCTTAGAGATATCACATTTGTTGTGATCAGTCAGCCAAATTCCTATCATTTAAAGAGGTCTTCTGAGTTCAAAGAACATTTCCAAGATCAAACAAAGGATCTCAGTGAAGTAAGTTTAGAATGATTGGTAAGGATATGTAGTATTTTAAAGACCAGGTTGAAATGAAAATAGAATTTACATATGTATTGTTTCTTGAAGCAGTCTTTATGAAAACATGTCACTTGAACGGTATTAGGAGAATTCGTACCCAGGAGAACTTGTACCCAAGAAATAGGGTACGATATGATTTCTCCTGGAGAAGTCGTACTTGGGTAAGAGTTTTTCTGGAGAAGTTATACTTGGGTACAGGTTCTTCTGGAGAAGTCATACATGGGTACAAGTTCTCCAGAACTCTTACTCAGATTTATCATATAAAATTGACAAAGTTTTTATCCAGGTGAACTTATACCCTCATTTTTATTTGTTAAAACTGACAATTTTTTTCCTCCAGGAGAACTTGTACCCAGATTTTATTGATAAAATTGACAAAGGTTTTCTCTAAGAGAACTCGCACCCAGATATATTGATGGGTACAGCTTCTCAGTACAACTTCTCTTGGAGAAGTTGTACCTGTGTAGGACTGCTCCAGGAGAACGGCATGTATACACTATTTCTTGGGTACAAGTTCTCCAGAAGTCACTTGAACCAGTCAACTCCCAATTGTTGTTTTTTTTAAATAAGAATTTGTAGCTCATTTGGCTACCTCAAGATCAGATTTGACTTTTGCCTTGACTTGCGTGTATCCTTGAAGGTGTTCAGTGTTGGTGTAGGTGCCTTGACTTGCGTGTATCCTTGAAGGTGTTCAGTGTTGGTGTAGGTCATTTGTATTGTCCTTGTTTTATAACACAGAAAGAGAAACCCAAGCTGTACTTTACACATGAGAAATGGGATCTGATTGGAGCCTTTACAGTCCTTCCACTACTGCCAGTGTGAGTACTAATTAGAACTCTTATAACCCACTGATATATTCTACTTTTAACTTGTACTTTACTATGTTGGTCTGGGGATGTATTCTGACAGTAGCTTGATATAAAAAGTCAGATTGATTTAAGGATAAACAGGACTGACACAAAAAAATGATCTGTCTATATCTATGAATTCGCATACTTGGTGAAATCTCAATAAAGAATGCTAAATCATGTGGGTTTTCTGTTTAAGATTACTGGGGATGGAAGAGTTAACTCCCCTAGATATTGAAGTGACAACGGACTGATGACATCATGGTCCCTTTAAACTTTCCCAGAAATTAGTTTTCAAAATGAAATTTATTTTTGTACATCCTATTCTCATTTTTTTTTAATCCCCAGCTGTTAGAATAAATGCTTTTTATGTATCAAATTCAAACGCACTTTGTTCACTGTCCTGAGGAAAGGAAATGGTTATCATTTAATACAATTGGTAAAGATATTTAAAGCAAAAATAATGGAAATTTAAATATTATGTTATGAAGTGTTGTAGGCTATGATGTCATAACTAAAAATACACATAGCTAATAAAGTGATGACATCCACTACAAGGATATACAGTAACGTGATCCGAAGAGGCGGAACTCATTGAGTTGACAATCATGGATCATCAGATCACATGAGACGCAAAGCGTCGAGTTTGATCTGATGATCCACGCCTGTCAACGAGACACGATTCAACTCAATGTAGAAATGATAAATTTATTATATACTCCCTTACCTATCTTATACAATCAACGTTTATAAGATAAATATGTTCAAATACAGTTGAACTNAATTTATTATATACTCCCTTACCTATCTTATACAATCAACGTTTATAAGATAAATATGTTCAAATACAGTTGAACTTCGATATCTCAACACTGATATCTCGAATACCATGGTTATGTTTAACTGATTTGGAGGTTCCAACCACCTATTTTCTTAGTATTTTTACCTTTGATATCTCGAATTCACAGATATCTGGAACTTTTTTCTTAATCACATCGAGTTTGAGATAACGAGGTTCAACTGTTTATAAAAAACACAAACATACAGTGATACACACAGTCTAATGCAGTTGATAGTTTCCACAAAAACTTTGCGTTGATGTATTGTGATGTCATCAGTTACAGTGAGTGGTGATTTAGATTCAGAAAATGATAGTGTGGTGATCCGGAAAGTGGGATCACACTCTGTGAATTTAACAGTATCAAGACACAGATTATTGATGGGTATATAATAAAGTCTTTGACATTTTACCGGTATTTCAATCATGTGATCAGTATCCTGCCTATCCTTAAAGAAGAGTTTTGTATCAAGAAATGTAATGCACTGGTAATGCACATAATTATACATGTACTATGATGTTTTTCTTGTTAGTTTTGCCCAGGAATTAAAAGATTCGTCATGGATTTTTATATGTGAGGAAGAAACCAGACTGGCCTTACCTAAGCTGTTAGATGTGCTCAGAAAATATGATCCAAACAAGGTGTGAACCTTTACTGTGAAAACATCATATGGTACAATCATTTGACAGTTTATGTATAGATATTAGATATAAAGTTCTATGAATGTAGCCATGAATAATTGAATTATTTTGTGTGTGGTACATTTAGGAGTATTTCCTGGGTAAAGCTTTACATGATAGAGAAGCCACCATCATCCACCATTTTGCTAATGCCAACAACCCTTCAGCGTTTTCTTTCCCTGACTTTGGTGCAGGAATTGCTTTAAGCAGAGCTCTGTTTATGAGGTAAAGAAATTAGTGTGACTTTATGTTTTCATCAACAATTGATTTCATTCATCATTTTACAATTCATGTGTAATTTTTTGTTTAGTGTTGGACAGAGATGGCCAGATGATTCTATCAGATCAGATTTCACCATTGATCCAAAACATGAAGTAAGTATATGTACCACATATGTTATCAATCAGCTGATTACACAGTTATAGTAGAACCTTAATTTACATAGAAAATGTTATCATTTTCATAGCTAGCTCTGGCACTACAGCACGGTGATAATGGAGCAAATCTAACAGATGTACCAGAGTTATGTACCTTTGATTACACTGAGAAGTGTGCCTCGTGGTTTCCTATGAAGTTTCCAGACTGTGTGAGTACCAAGAGTGTCAGTTTGGAAAATAATCATCTGTTATTTTGATGTTTGAAACTGTTAAGTCAACAATGATAACAGTATACAGTTATTCCATGGGTATTTGGGTAACAGTCCAAATTATTGTCCCAAGGTATCGGGGATGACCAAGGAGAACTGTTACCTAAATACCCATGGAATAACTGTTTTATTACCTAATTATTTATAAGCAAGTCAAATGCATATTCTATAAAAAATATTCATAAAAGACTAAATGCTAATTAGACTAAATTATGAACCACAATAGATATTAGATAAATACAGAGTAGTTCAAATCGTTGACATCGTGTTTACTTTGGTTAAACATTTTAGTTACGTCAAATTATGTGTTGCCTGCGTCACAATGGGATATTTTTGCGCATTACGTTGCGCATGTAACAGTTCTTTATCGGAAAAACAGTCAAACTGTTACACCTTGAACGTGAATACCAAAACCTCCCAGGAAACAGTCTAAAATGACAAATTACAATTAAATAGACAATTAGGTAAATAATCACAAATAATAAATTTGGATATATTTTGTTTCATTCTAAATCAATTTCACATTTTGCTTAAAGTGTACAATTTATCATTTTTAAAAATTAACATACATCCTGAAAGGTTTACATTTGGTATTTAAGTTTTTGTGCTCCAAATCAAATGCTAAATGTCACCTTTAACTGCCTCAAATTGCAGATTACAAAGCCTTCACATTAGAATATACATGCATGTTTAACCACATCTATTTCAGTACTTTTTTGTTCATCAATAATACTGTAGATTCCTTATTTTACGCGAGTACTTAATATCGCGAGTTGACTCTAACACATCTAATCGCGAGAAGGTAAATTCATGATTGTTGTATTAATGAAGAGTGTTTACATGTATTTTAGTACCATAAAAATAAAAGCGAAACATTTTATTTCGCGATCGATGCTCCTCGCGAAATTACGCGATAATAAATTACTCGCATTTCATTAGGAATTTACAGTAGTCTTCCTTTCTTCAGAAGAACTAAATGTACTATGACAAGAAGTGTCTTAAGTTTGTTGACACAATTCTTTCATTCTGAAGGAGAGGTGTTTGTTGTCGGAGTACATGACAGACTGATAGAGAGGTGCCTCAGTATGGTGTCCCTTTATATATAAATACCTCTGGAGTCTTGCTATTGCAGCAGTCAAACTTTCACATAAATGTTCAGAACTTTCAAGCACTGCAAAATATTTTTAAGAAACCCCATGAAATGCAGCACCTGACAGAATTGAAGGTTGTGTATAGCAAAGTCTAGGTCAGGGCTTGCTCCTTGATTTGTTTCAGGAGATTGGCAATAATTCATGCATTTTCAGGGCCCAGAGATACCAGAAGAGGATTTGTTTGTAGGGGTGAAAACCTGTGAAAAGTTCCACAAAGAGAGAGGTAGTATATTAGTAAAAACAATGTGAAATATTGCAATACATGTAGGAAATTGATATCATTAAGGAATATTGATTTTGTTTTGGCCTCTTGTTGCAGTGCCCATTGTAAAAGAGACATGGGGAAAAGACACGGAGAACATAGAGTATTTTAGTGAGAAGGAGGATCCCTCAATTCCGACCATCAACCTTGGTGTTCCAAATACTGAGAGAGGTATGATACTCATACTAGTAGTGGGGGAAGTTGATTTATGCATTGAATGGCTTGTATATGAAATTCAATTATTTTTAGGGCATTGTGGGAAGACTATGGCTATGTTGAGAAGGTGGCTCCATGACAAGAAATTTGCCAAAGTTCCCTGGTTCCTGATTGCAGATGATGACACCATTATAAAGTATGGAAATTTTAATAAGAACAGATTGTATTCTGCTGACTCAAAAACATTTTCTTTATATTCAGAAGAGACATCAGAGTCTAGCATTTAGAGACAACGTTTGAATGAAACCAATTACATTGTGGAGAATTATGTCTCCCCCCACTTTGGTGGGGAGACAAATTGTTTTTGGCCTGTCAGTGGGTTCGTCTGTCCATCACAAAATTTGTCAGCGCAACTCCTCTGAGACTACTGATCAATCCAAATTTAAAGAAACTCGATATGTAGTAAGGACATCATATGTAGTTGTGCAATACCAGGAAATTTTGATCCTCTAATTTTTGTTGGAATTATGCCAGTTTGAACTTTAATAGAAATTTGCCTGAAATCCTCATGAATAACATTGTCAGTGCAACTCCTCTGAAACTAATGATCTGAATTTTAAGAAACTTGACATGTAGCAAGGACATCATATGTAGTTGTGCTAGTTGTGCATATTACCAGGAAATTTTGATCCTCTAACTTTTGTGGGAGTTATGTCCATTTGATCTTAGAAATTTGCCAGAAAAATTTAACACAACTCCTTCAATGAAACTACTCAACTGACAGCACTGTGGGGGGGGGGGGGACACATGTTTTTGTCTCCACAAACTTTAATTATCATTTAGTTGAAGAATGTTTAAGGTCGATACTAGCTTATAAATGTTTCAGTTTGAAAGGTGGGGAGGGAGGTGTATGTGTTGGTTTAGTATGAGGAGGTTTGGGATAGTTACAAGTTTAAATTGTTTCAGTTTTAGGTTTATAAGAATTTAATGGCATGTAATATCATTTTAGTTTGAGGAGACTGAGGAAGTTACTAGCTTGTTATGATCCCAGAGAACCAGTTCACCTCGGGGAGATGTATGCATACGCTGTGGCCAAGAAAAACTGGGGCTATACCTACATCACTGGAGGAGGAGGGTAGGTTCTATATTTTTGGAGGTCAGGGAAAATTAGACAAAATATCTGTCTTATATCATACCTTACACTGGGCATATACAGCCCTGCATAATCATGAATAGACAAAAGATAAATCATGTGAAGTAATATTTCTAATGGCACACGTTGAAAAAATAAAGTGACATTGTAGGAGCTGATAAGTAGATTATTTGTAATTGAACAGAATTTCAAATTTTTATGCCCCCGCCATAAAATGGCCGGGGGCATATAGTGTTACCCTGTTCCGTCATTCTGTCATTCCGTCCTTGTCCTTCCGTCAGATTTGTTTCCAGTCATTATCTCTGCAACGGTTGCACACATTCAACTCAAATTTGGTATATGGATACATCACAGGAATATGCAGGTCAAGTTCGAAGTTGGTCATGGTCCAATGATTTTTGACAGAGTTAGCCCTCTTGAACTTAGAAAAAAATCAGAAATTTTTCGTTTTCGTTCATTATCTCTGCAATGGTTGCACACATCAACTCAAATTTGGTATATGGATACATCACAGGAATATGAAGGTCAAGTTCGAATTTGGTCATGGTCCGATGATTTTTGACAGAGCCCTTCTTGAACTTAGAAAAAAAATAAGAAAATTTCGTGTTCCTCATTATCTCTGCAACGGTTGCACATATTCAAACTCAGATTTGATATATGGATATGCCACAGTTCATGCATTTGAAAAACTTTCAATTTCACCCTTACGAATTTCCTTCATTAGACTTCACTGTAAGCGGGGGCATTCGTGTCGCACCGACACATCTAGTTTAAATCTCATTCAGTAATTCTTGTTACCTCTGTTGAATTTCCTATCACACCTCATCAGGATGGTGTTCAGCAGAGAAGCCATCAATCGGCTGGTGACGAGCGGTGAGTCGGATTGCAGCGCTGACGATTCCCCAGACGACATGACGCTGGGAATGCGGTACAAACGGATAGACATCAGTTTGGTTCACAGTCCATATTTCCATCAGGTAGATTAAAGGGGCTTAAAATCCACTGTGTATCAAATAATGCATAGGAGAATATATTCATACCAATCCACAATATTTGTGAACTTAATGAGACCTTTGTGTATACTCAAGTTTCTCATTACTGAAACAGCTGTGTTAAAACAATATACATATGCAAAGATAAAATTTTGATTTGTACTCTCTTTTTATTTGCGGAGTTCATTCAAAACACATCCATGTTTTAACAGGCTCGACCAGTTGACTACAGTGCAGATTTTCTAGCAGCAAGAACTCCTCTGTCTTTCCACAAACACTGGATGTCTGACCCCAGGGCTGTGTACCAGGACTTGATGAAGGAACCAGAGAGTAGGGACAGACAGACAGACAGTAGGAAAACTACAACCAAAAAGTCCAAAGACCATGTAGAGCTGTAGGGGCTTATAGATACAGTAGATAGCAGTCAATCAAATTTATGTTAATGCATGAATGTTATAACTTATCTTCCTAAGATTCTGAATATATCATTGGAGAGATATTAGGAGGTCATAGGTCAAAAGGTTAATTATTACTAAGCTATGTGATATGACCTTGGATTTATGTCAAGGTTGACCAGTGAAATATAAAATAACATAACTTTAATTTTTGACGTGTGGACAGGACCGATGTGCTATGATTACCGTACCCAGCTTAATGGTTAATAAAAGTACAAGTTTGTCATGGATACAATCTATGAAAGAAAAAATATAGAAATAAAAAAAATAAATAAATATTACTTTTAAGTCAGGCAGTTTTCAGAATGTGACAGATGCACTCATTGTACCAACTTTCAACGCATTTGATTTAATTTTTTTGTTGTTCGATGCTTGTTTATTTACCTTAATTGGGGTCATTAGGAATCTTTGTGCCAAGTATAAGCTTCAGATGTATGTCCTTTAGAAAATTATGGGCTGAACAGAAAAGGAAGATGTGGTGATTCCTTTATATACCTCGAAAATCATGAAAAAGTACCCAGATCATTGAGTATAGTGCATTGTATTAAATACATGAATGTATGTTTTGATAGACATTTGTTAGAATTGTATTTGTTGAAAATGACTGTCTCTTTTACAAGAAAGTTCAATTAGTGGTATTTTGTTTTAACCTTTTAAATAGCTTCAAGCTTTGCCATTTTTGTATATACTGTAAAAGTGGTTATTTACGCTGGGGTTTAAGTACTCGTTTTTCCATGTCCAACATTACACGTGGGCAAAAAATACATGGTATAAACCGAATATAATGTATGTTATGATTATATTGGTGGGGGTAATTTACATGCTTATTATGTGACCACTTAAATAGAAGCCCTTTTACAGTATCCATATTGAATTTTATGCTACCAAAATTGACTGCCAAAGTATACTTTACATGTTTTGATATTGATGACAGATGATTAATCTTGTGTATACAGTTGAACTTTGGTATCTCGAACACTGATATATCGAATACCATGGTTATGTTGAACTGATTTGGAGGTCCCAGCTACCTATACCCTGCATATCTCGAATTCACGGATATCTCGAACTTTGTTCTTGGTCCCATTGAGTTCAAGATAACGAGGTTCAACTGTATGCAGTTGCTATGTTTACATCTTCATTATGCTTGATGATCATCCGTGGAAATATGGATGGATTGCACTGTGAAGAAAGATTCTGAGTTTTCAGAAAAAGGTGTTCATCTAAAAAAAAAAATCATTTCTTTATCATCCCGGTACAAGTGATAGTGACATAAAGAAATTATGAATCACAATCTTATTATGTGTTTTGAAATAATTTCTATAAAGTTTAACTCTGTTATCTTAAATAAATGACCATTTATTTTAGATATGATATTTCCATTAGTAAATGTTATTTATGAATAAGGTTTGAAAGACAGGCAACAAGGAAGCTGTTTGAACCCAAATATTTGAAGTTCTCTGATGAAAGGGTCTTGGTATTGTTAACCTGATAGATTTAAAAGAATGCCAAAAGCATATGTATTTCAAATCACGTATTACTTATCCAGAAAAATCCTTATAATTATCCTAATGAGAAAAATCCCTGTAATTCAAGCAGTGAAAAACCAAATTTTTAAGTTTTTGTTATCAACTATTGAGTAAATAATGCTTTGATTTCATGAAATCAGTTCTCAGTTGATTTTTTTATTATGTTGGTATACAGACAGACAAGCTTCATATGAATGAGTAAATCATAAATTTCTTTGTTATTTCTATTCAAAACACCATTCAGTCTTTTGTAGTTCATTAATTTTATTTCCTTTGCATGAAATATTCATCTAGATTGCTGTAGTTGCACATGTTTTGCAAAATATTGGTACTTCTTTTTACAATGGATCATTGTGTAATTGTTTGGCAAATAACATGAAAAATAAATTGCGATGGGCACCACAAAAATGTAGTTGGAGGCATTATTTTTACCTCCATTGATTTTGATTAATAATGGTATAATATATCATATTGAAAAGTGATTGTAATCTCCCAGAAACTATATAATTTTTGTTTGATTTTTCATCCTTAAATAGTACAAGTTTTTAAACATTCATATACTTTGACACTCCTATAATTTATTAATATTTGTTGATATTGGTATTTAACTACAGTAGCTGTTATGCAATATCATTATACATTGTAGGTGTTCATTTCTTTTAAAAAGTAGATGTTATCATTATATATTTACTAATGATTTGTTAGTGATGAAATCTATGCTATTTCAAACCTATGCTATTTCAATGTATTACATTTATCAATAAAAGCACTGCGACCTTTAAGAACTATGAGAAATAAATGTCATGGTGATATGTATTAGGGGGGGAGGGGAGATATAAAAACAATGGCAGCATGGTGGGGGTGGGTGTGTTCATTTCTGCATAATTCGCTTATATGTATATCCCTCAAATACAAATAACTTGATTGCGCTAAAAAGTAGTTTTAAAGAGAGTTTTATTTTGGTGCCAAATAAATGTGATTTAGTTCAATATTGTAGAAAAATTTGGCTGATTGTTTTGTTTTTACAGTTTGTAAATATTATGGATTTAATAAACTGTTTTATTTTACATTAGATCTGTCAAAATGTTTCCAATAATGACCTTTTTAAGAATGATATTTTTCATACCTGTTGTGCATGTATATTGCAAATATTGTTATTTTACCCTCATGTGTATGTCTTTCTGGGTTTTTTCCCCCCAGAGACCTGTATCACATATTGTACTGTGTTTAAATATGAGAAAATATATTGCAGGGGATCATGAATGATATATTGCACAGGGCAAGGATGTGATTTTTTTTTTTGGTAATAAAAAAGGGCACTGATTTTTTGGGGTTCTTATTGTTTTTGCAATGAGAATATGACACACCTCACCTCAGTCGCATGACCGAAATGATCGTTGAGGAGATGTTCATATGTGTCCATTCTTTGATGTTATCCATCCTGCACTTTGTTTGCTGGGCTCTGCGTCTGCCGCTCTCCATTGTTCCTTGCAGAATTGTGTTGGGAAGAGTGTTGCAGCGTGTTATATGGCCAAACCATGACAACTTCCTCCTCTTTAGCATGACTAGGAGGAGTATCTGTGGGCTGGCTAGCTGTGCTATTTGGCTTCGGATGTCATCGTTCGCCTTGCTGTCTTTCCGTGACATGCCAAGTAGCTGTCTGAAGCATTCATTTCGAACATCTGGATTCTCCCAGAGGACTCCTCTGTCATTGTCCAACTCTCAAATCCATAGAGCAGGATGGACACAACCAGCGATCTGAATAATTTGATCTTTGTTGGAAAGCTTCCAGGTCTTGCTGAGCTTTGCCATCACTTACCTTGCCATGGCTATCCTGTTCTTTATCTTTGTGGTGGAGCAGTCGTATTTGGTGAAGGTGGCACCAAGATATCTGAAGGCATCTACTTCCTCCAGCTGCTGACCATTCATATAGATCTGTGTAGTGGTGTTTTTTACAATGGACCAGACTGGGATTCAAATCCAGGCCCCCTGAATCCCCAGTCAGGTGCTCTACCAACTGAGCTATATTGCCACTGGCAATCGAACCCAGCTGACCGTTACACTCCTCCCTCCTTAAACTGTCTTCGTCCCCAAAGATGCACAATCCAGGCTCTTTTTGCTGGCAGGACTTTCACTGCATTCCCAGGGGTGTCAAATGGTCCAATATAAGGGGAGGAGAAAATTACAGACCCGGATTGAATCGGGGGGGGGCTATGATTCAGTCAGGTGTACTACTACCAACTGAGCTCTCTGGCCACAGGCGATCAAACTCCAACTGACCGCTACACGCTGTTGGTCAGGAATTTACTTAATTCAGTACTGACTTCTATTCCATATGTGCTTGCTCTATTAATCAGTCTTGGATTTCAGTGTTTCTGCCTCACATGAGATCAATATTATCAGCAAAGCACAGGTTGTTGATTGGTCGTCCTCCTGTTGAGATGGTAGATTGGAAGCCATGAAGTGTTCTCCAGGAAGAGATTAAACAAGGTGGAGAGAGCAAACAGCCCTGCTGGGTGCAGACTGATGTCTTGAAGTATTCTCTGATCTGGCCGTGAAGGAGGACTGAACTGCTGGAGGTGTTGTACAGTGCTTTGATAATCTGGATCAGGCCCTCCTTTTTTCCGAACTTCCTGAGGACTTGCCAAACGCCTTCATGCCACACTATCGAATTTGAAATCAATGAAATTGTGTAGCAAGTCCTTTCTGATTTTGCAGGTGTTTCTCAATCAATATTCAGCAGCTGAAAATCTGTTCCATGTTGCTCCTTCCTGCCCTGAATCCGGCTTGTTCTTCTGTCAGGTGCTCTTCAGTCTCTTTCTTCAGTCTGTTTAATATGACTTGAAGCATGATCTTGCTGGTCTTAAAGTAGTACACTTAACTTTCGAAATTCAGACAATGCATGCATCTTTCACTTTCTATATCTAGTACTAGGTACCCCTTTTAAGTTTGATTTGAGCGTGGAAATTTTTGTGAAGTGCCTTTCTCAAGGACACATCGGCCCTGCCTTGGCCATGATCTAACCAAATTTGGATCTACTCTGTATCAGAAATTTACATCTTCTGGTCTAGTGGTTCTGAAGAGTATTTTTAAAGATTTTCCCTAAACATTCACATGTAAAACTTTGATCCCTCTATTGTGGCCCCACAGCACCTCCGGTGGTTGTGATTTGAACAAACTTGAATCTCCACTATAACAGAAAGCCTCCATGTACATTTCAGCTTTTTTAGACCAGTGTTTCTTGAGGAGAAGATTTTTAAAAGATTTTCGCTAGATATATTCACATATAAAACTTTGATTCCCTATAATGTGGCTCCACCGTACCCCCAGGGGTCATGATTTGAACAAACTTGAATTTCCACTATATCAGGAAGCTTTCATATAAATTTAAGCTTTTTTAACCCAATGTTTTTGGATGACACCACCCAATTTTTGTATTTTCGTGATTATCTCCCCATTGAAGGGGATCAGGTCCTTCATTTAACAATCTTGAATCACCTTTACAGAAGGGTGATTTGTACCAAGTTTGGTTGAATGTGACCCAGTGATTCTAGAGAAGATGAAAATGTGAAAAGTTTACAACGACGCCGACAAATTTTTATCAGAAAAGCTCACTTTGGCTCAGGTGAGCTAACAATGGAAGATGCAACAATATTATGAAACTATTAAAAAAAAAGCAAAATATTCCAATAAAACAAGCATCCTGACGAGTATTGACAGCAAAAATAGTCCCCTAGAACGTTACATCAAATTATTGAGCCGCAACAAATTACTAATCATTATGTAGGCTATATCATATACTTATGGTAAAAAGGGAATTATGGTGAGCCAGGATAGGACAAGGCTTATAACTTAGTGAAACTAGATGTCGTCGGGTGCGACACGAATGTCCCGGCCTACAGTGAAGTCAAGTGAAAAATTCGAAGGGTGAAATGAAAGTTTTTTCAAATGCATGAACTGTGGCGTATTTATATACATGTATCAAATCTGAGTTGACTGTGTGCAACTGTTGCAGAGAT